>JAQIWR010001022.1:0-15633 GCA_034695945.1 Glomeris hexasticha
ATAATTCCGGTTCCCAAAATGACAAATGAAAACCAAGTCTCGTTGAATGTCATTGGCTTGACATTAACAATGTCTTCGTATGTTTTCAAGTATCTAACATGAAGTTTATGGAAAATTCCAACTTCCCTTAGTTTGAGCATGGTAAATAAAGAAATTTTTTTAATCATGGTTATAACATTAATAGTAATTACAACTACTTTGCAACAGTTTAGAAATCTGCTGAAAAGATTGTGTGTGCATAGCTTTTATGATTCAGTAAAAAGAAATACAATGCTAGGGAAAAAATAAATTGCCCAATTAAGTTAGCAATGTTTCTTTTTGTATTCCATGCCAAACTTGAACCTGTTGGCCCTGAGGTATTAAATTACTAACTAATTGCAAATTAATAGAAATCCAGGAAAACTGTTGCGAAAGTTTTGGAATTTAGGACTATTGTTGCCAAAATTTAAGAAACTTAAAAGGTCCGCGTACGATAAATCTCTCATTCCACGAACCTATCTGGTTGCCCGCTTCTGAGCCCTCTCCAAAACCTGAACATCGTTGCTGTCATATGGAGCCCATATTTGTGCACAATATTCTGGATGGGGCATCACTGGTAGCATCGGGTGTTAAAACCCGAAACAGGTTTCGGGTTTTAGCAAAGGTTGGGGTAGAGTGTCTGGTTGGGGTTGCTAGAACCAAATCTGCAGTGTTGGTTGGTGACTCGAACGTCGACTGATATTCCAGATTTGTCATGCCTCAGGGTAAGAATAGGGAAAAATTTAGCATAGCTAGTCTTCTTGGGGCACGTATACAGGACATAAAGGAAAGGGTTAAGCGTATGGTCAGTGCAGAGAAGGCAGACGAGGTGTTGGTTGTCCTTCAAGCTGGTGTGTGCAACTTGGAAAGTACACCAGCAGATAAGGTGCTGAAGAACATGGTGGACTTGGCTGTCTACACCAAATCAGCATGTCCTGGCGTAGAAGTCAGGGTAGCTGCAATCCCTGAGCGCTTTGACATGGGGTGGGTGATAAGAGCGTGCGCTGCTTATGTCAACAACCGGTTGATAAACGTGTAAAAATATCGTATTTAATCTTGCTTGTGGTTGATTGTAGTAAGGACAATCCGAAATGCGAACAATACCACTATTATTCACAATACCGTTCTTTTGAGAAGTTCCAATTTGCAGCCGGTGTGTCGTTGACCGCTAGAAGAAGCGTCGTTGCTTGCTTGCTGCATTGGAAATCGATGGATGGAAGGAGAAACTCGAAGAAACTCTCACTAACGTCTGGTGAGTTGATGTTTTCTTTATTTCTCTGTATCCGCACGAAGCGTGATGCAGGAAAAAGTTCGGAAATCGTTGATGTCGAAGAGATGTCGAGTTCGGACACCGAAAACGCCACTAGTAGAAGCGCCGTTGGTTTCACGGCTGCCAATTGTCCGGCGTCGAATCGAGCGATGGTCTTTCGCAGCAAAGATGGCCGCTCGCACATCGTACCGCTTCAATCCCGTTTATTGTTGTCTCAAGTACGCACAATCCGTTGTTTTTAGAGATTTTCGTTTAAATCCGTGAAAAGGGCGTTGTCCCTTCCGTAATTGTTCTTCTTTTCGGGTTGAAGAACCGTTTCTCGCGTCGAAAAACCACGACAATCGACACCTACTTGCAGTTGAAGTTTAGAAAAGGCGTTGTCCCTTCCTCGATTTTCGCTTTGGTTAGGCGATTTCTGGGCCCATAACCTGTTGTGTTTTGTATTCGCAGATTGAACACCAAAACGCAGAAGTGGCAGGACAAACCGAAGTAAGTTGGAAAATGCTCGTTTATTGTTGGCAAAACTTTGCCCAACAATCGGAAAAACAATGCAAGTACAAGTAAGTTGACAAAATTCCACTGTATCCATGATCCAATTAAGAAACGAATTCTTTCGATTAGGATTTGACCATAGTAACGTTCTGGTCCGTTTTTACAGTGCTCAGGAATGACGTCCCAAGCAATTGAGTGCATCGCTTTTATAACAAAAAAGACAGAAACTTCTAGCAACACTAATTTGCATAAACGAGTCTAAAGGTGGGTTTACACTGTGGCACTTTGGATGTGCATCGAACGTCGACCATCCAGAGTGAACATTGGAGAGTGATCATCCTTGTTTACACATTTTCATCCAGATACGTGTTTTCACTGAACTTACCACCAGATGGCGCTGCAGTCGAGATGCACGACGGTACTTACTCTTTCATCCACAACTTTGTTGTTCACTTTGGAAGAAATGACGATGAAAGGGTATTTACACTTATCACTTTGGATGAATCTTCCACAATGGATATCCAAAGTGACAAATGTAAACCCACCTTAACAAGAAGTCACGTGACTAGATTCGGTTGAAGTTTCGCACCGAGTTACACAACATGTGACAAGAGGTAAGGTGAGAAATTTTAATAAACATATTACAACACCGGAACTACTAGCCCGAGTAGTGACATCACCATGGATACATTCTTTCATACGGTGGCCCACAGCCGCCAATGTAAAATTTTACCAACATCAATAATTTTATCGCAAAAATTCGATATCGTTTGTAAACTAAATCAAATCCATTTCATTTCGCAACGAAATCAAATTGATTTCATTTCAAAACGAAATCAATTCTATATCAAATTAAAACGAAGTCAATTCTATTTCAAATGAAAACAAAATGAAATTGATTTCATTTCAAAACAAAATCAATTCTATGTCAAATTAAAACAAAGTCAATTCTATTTCAAATGAAAACAAAATGAAATTGATTTCATTTCAAAACAAAATCAAATCTATGTCCAATTAAAACAAAGTCAATTCTATTTAAAATGAAAACAAAATCAATTGTATTTCAGATGAAAACAAAATCAATTCTATTTCAAATTTAATTTACCCTACACTTTGTGCTTGCTTGGCCCTGAACCGCCAGGGTGGGTGTCCCAGAACTGCAATTGCCCAGAACCGCCACAATGTACCTATCGCGTATCGAACGCATTTAATCTGTATCGATTGCGTATCTGGTTACCTTTAAGCTGTTTCGATCACGTATCGAACACATTTAAGCTGTATTGATTGTGTACGTATATTAAAAATAGTCGAAACAGCACCAATGATCAATATAGTGTATATGTGCTCCAAACACAATCTATACCAAATATAAATTCGATGCACGAATGATTCGGTGTGAATTTGTTCTACCAGGCTATTAGAGAGTAAATAACGCTACAA
Source organism: Glomeris hexasticha (assembly GCA_034695945.1). Taxonomy (NCBI): domain Eukaryota; kingdom Metazoa; phylum Arthropoda; class Diplopoda; order Glomerida; family Glomeridae; genus Glomeris; species Glomeris hexasticha. The sequence goes on from JAQIWR010001022.1 coordinate 3,221, forward strand.
AACTGATAATGCAGATGTGTTTGGGGTTATGAAGAGCTTCTAATTTAGAACATAGAAAAAAGGGAAGGCTTTCTTATATCAAGACCCTGTTTTGTGAGGCTCGATTCGAATATTTCATTTCGGTTGCTGTAATAATAATTTTCTCGCAAGTAATATATTTTTACATGAAAATACAGAAGACCATGATAACTAAGGGAAAATGGTTTCCACAAATTGGAATAAACCATATTTAAAGTAATGTATAACACACAGTATTTACGAATGTAATGCACCTAGCTGTGTATAAAAATGTATTGCAACAATAAATCAAATTCTTACTGTTAGTTTCAGAACAGCATTTGCTAGATATTTAGTACAATTTATAAATTTTTAATTTTTGCATACATTGAAAATGCATATGAATGTATGCTTTGCAAAATGCATGCACGAAATAATTAAGACACATTCCATAAACCACTATTATTTTTCTGTCTTCAAGAGTCAATAATGTTGTTTGTCAAAGGATGAAATCATTTGCATTGCAATGTATGATGAACAACATGGAAGCAAAACTTTTTTGGCCTCTTAGAACAGGGTCTCGATAAAGGTAAGCCACACCCCCTCTTTCAATGTTCTACAAATAGAAGCTCTCCATAACCCCTGAATGCAATTATGTCATCAGCTTCAAACACATTCACGCCAAATTGTTCTTGTACGGAACACATGTACACTATATTCAAGGAGTTGGAAGTGGTTAAGGAGGCGCAACTGGGATAGTAGATGCAGCTGCACTGTGGTTTGGCTTGACTCATACACACAGTTTGCCCGGTGGGCCATACTTGTGTTATGATCGTTGCAAACCAAGGATACTTTATAGCTTCACAGCTATAAATCATTTATGAGGAAAGCAAAATATGCCCTGTTCAAAATTATATATCTATAAAATGATAATACGGCTTTGCTTTGCAGTAAAACGGCAAAACAATTATAGCAATGAGGCTCTGGTGGTTATGAATTATTTTGAAATAAAATTGCAATTACCGGTATAATATATCCTTATTATAATATGGTTCATATCAAATCACCCAATCCTATAAAGTCTTATCCCTCTATCTATGCCCGGTGCCCCAAGGGCCAGCTTAACCGGCCTCTTTGTTTTCATTGTGTCCCTAATTGGATTATTGCAGCAATTCCGAAATAGGAAACGCCACGCAAATTTCATGACCAGTCTCCTAGCCTTTAGTATAGTAGCCTTGGTCCGTCGCTAAATGCGCTCATGACGTCACCGATACAGACCCGGGTTGTCGACGGGTGACGTCACTGTTGCTGTGATAACCCCCAATAGGCAAAATTGCCTGATGACGTCACGGTTACATAATCCCGCCATATCCTCGGAACCTATGTTCCTATACTGAATTAAATGGGTATTCCGAATCCGAATTTCATGGTCCCAAGTCTCCAAGCCCCTCCCCTTGACCTTTAATCAAGGTCAATTTTCCAAAAGAATGCCACGTACTTGGAACCTGTGTTCCTATACTGAAAAGGGCTTTCCAAATCCGAATTTCATTGTCCTGACTCTCCCAGCCCCTTGACCTTGGATCAAGGTCAATGTTACAAAAGTGTCCCACATCCTCGGAACCTGTGTTCCTATACTGAAAATGGCTTTCCAAATCCAAATTTCATAATTCCAAGTCTCTAAGCTCCTCCCCTTGACCTTGAATCAAGGTCAATGTTACAAAACAGGGCCACTTACTTGGAACCTGTGTTCCTATGCAGAAAAGGGCTTCCCATATCCGACTTTCATGGTCCCCCCAAGTCTCCAAGCCCCTCCCCTTCACCTTGGATCAAGGTCAATTTTTAAAAACAGTGCCACATCCCTTGTATCCTTTTCCTATACTGAAAGTGTTCTAAATCTAAATTTCACAGTGCTGAGTCTCCAAGTCTCCAAGTCTCTAAGGTACAGATAGAGCCAGATACGTAGATAGGGCCAGATAGCACCAGACACTTAAAAGGGTGTGCCAAAACCAAATTCGGTGACGTCACGGTGGCCTAGCAATGCAGGCGATACAAACCCAGGTTTTCCTGTTTACAAGCGAACATCCGGTAACGTCACTGTCGCTTAGCAACACCAGCGATACAACCATGGTATTTTTCTTTCCTGGTGAACTTTGCGTTATGTCACTGTCACCATGATCATCCAAATGTGCAAAATTGCATGGACCCAATTGCACGAACCCAATGGGTCCAATAGTCATAATACATTTGAAAGGCCCTGATGGTCAAAATAGAATCCACGTGGCCTATTGGGTTTAACGGACTCTAATGGTCCCAATTGTCCTAGGACCTGGTGCAGTTCCATTGTCCTAACATGTCGCCTTACTGACTCAATAAGCCTATTGCACTCTTATTTGCCTCATGATCCCACTGGAATCAAAAGGGGCCGATTGTCATAATGGAATACAAAGAACCAAATGGTCCTATTGGAATCACAACGTCTCAATGGTCTAAATGCAATCCAAAAGACCTAACGTTCCTAACGGAATCTAACTCACCCAATGGTCCTAATGGAATCTGCAAGGCCCAACGGTCCTAGTGAAATCTAAAAACCACAATGGTCATAGTAGTATCCACAGGGTAACCGGAGGATCTAAGGTTCAGTACGAAAACAAGGGGCTACATGGCCTTCATAAAAACCCAACAGTCCAATAGTCATCATGCAATTCAAACAGCTGAATATTTGCCATGGAATCCAAAGGGTGTAATACTGTCCAATGGACCCAGTGATCTTAACGGAATCTAAATGGTGCAATGGGCCTCATGGAATATTGTATGTTGTTGGGTTTGTGGAATCTAAACGGCCCAATGGTCCTAATTCAGATTACAGGGCAACTTAGTTAATTATGTCAATTCAACCTCAGATTCCAGGATAGGGACAATTCACTAATTATGTCGCTACAGCATCATATTTTGCAATATGACCAATTCGTTAATAATTTAACAGCAACCTGACATTCCATATTAGGGTCAATTCGTTAATTATGTCACCGTAACCTCACCTTCCTAAATAGGGCAAATGCATGCAAATTTGTTAACTACTTCAATGCAACCTCAATTTCCCGAATAGGGCAAATTCATTTCATACGTCATGAGCAGCAACCTCTGATTTGTAAAAAGGGATAATTTGTTAATTACCTCAATGCTACCTCACCCGGGAGAAAAGTTTTTGTGCACAATTTGTACACCGACTGTGCACCCCAATATCGTTGCTTTTCATAATACGGAGAATTTGTTAGTTATTTCAGTGCAAACCAAGATTTCAAAATATAAAAAAATTGTTCATTATGTAAATGCCACACTACATTGCAGTACACGCAGAATTCGTAAATTCACTTGACAATTCATAATAATGAGACGTCATAATTACATGAATGCAGCCAACAATTTCAGAATATTGGGGCAAGATCCATATAGACAACCCAGGGCCAAATTCTTTTAATGAAAACCAAAGGGTATTACGTGCTGTAGTCTTATTACCCATAATGATCCTAACGGAACCTAAAATGGCCAGTGGTTCTATTGTAATCCAAGTGGCCTATTGGGAGTAATGCAATCTAAATGGCCCAATGGTCATAATTCTGGAATAGGGGAAATTCGCTAATTACATAAATGCATTCTGAAATTCCAGCATAGGGCTAATTAGTTACTTATGCCAATGCAACATCACAATCTACAATCTTGCACATTCATAAATTACCTCGATGTAACATTACATTTCAGAATACAGTGAATTCGTTAATTACAAAGTGGTGTTGCCCAATTGACCGATTTCAGTAGGCTCCGCCCACGAAAGTCGTAGCTCCACACTACGTTGAAAGCAATGATTATCAACAAGAACACAAAAAACTGGTATTTCTGTGCATTTTTGCAACAATAGACGGCCGTAATTACCGTGAAAGCCGTTTGTATCGACTTGATTGGACTACCGAGCCGCCATTTGCATTTTAGGATCTCAAGGGGATCTATAGCGCTCTTCCCAGACCCATTATATGAGCCAACCAATAGGTGGCTCATGAAATAAGTCAATTGTAAAGTCTATTGGACTTTACAACCTCATACTTGTATTAATAGGGAATTCCTTGATTACAGTGATTAAACAACACCTTCCCGAATAGGGCTAATTAGTCAATGCAACCTCAAAATCTACCGTGTTGCACATTCCTAAATTTAATAGATGGAACATCACGTTGCAGAACACGGTGTGGTGTGGCCAAAATGTAAAGTCTATGGGACTTTCCCAATTCCATGTGCTTGGTTTCAAGACAACGCGCCCAACTACATATATCATTTCACCAATTACAGTTAAACCTGTCCAAGTGGACCACTCATTATTGCACCAAATGTTGTTCACTTAGGGAGGTGGTCCACTTACAAAAATGTTTCATATCATTTTACAATATTATTATATAATTTTAGTTTAGCAAATATTGAGCACGAAAGACAAAGCTTTGAATGTGCAGTGTGGCTATCTGTTACGCAAATAAAACATATGCATTGGAAGAGTTGCGCACATATTCATGCCATTTATTTTATTCCTATTCACTACTATGCGAAACTAGTGGCCCACGGCCCCATCGTCCGATTCATTATGAAACTAGCTACTCAACCCGACCTGCTAAAAGGGGGTGTCGATAGCGCCATCGTCCTAAGAAAAACACTGGATGTTATAAAACTAGTATATACTATATGCACAAATATCATTTGGTGTTGTACATACAATGTGGGAATGTACATGACAATATATAGATGCTTAATGCGTAATATCTGATCATTGATCTGATTGACTAAGAAATACAAATAAACCTTGTACATACACCAATTACCTGTTTTCATGTGTTATTAATGTTTTACAATGACAATGCAACATGTTCTCTGTAATTTTTCCTGCATTATTTCCACCACCCTATAACTTTCAGCACCCCACCAAGGACGTTGGCGCTATTGACACCCCCTTCTAGCAGGTTGGGTTGAGTGGCTAGTTTCATAATGAATCGGGCGATGGGGTCGTGGGCCCCTAGTGTGAACAAAAGACCGATCACTAAGCCGATAATTGGAAAAGTGCACCATAACTCTGGCGCTCGTATACGTCCTTTCAACCAGAGATATCACAACAGGGACAATTCGTTAATTACGTTGTTGCTCCCACACATTTTTCAATGAAATGTAATAAAAAACCAAACTTCTTGAAACATTCAAATTTGGAACGGATGCTGAGAAACATGTTTCGTGCGGAATGTACCTGATGCCAAACAGGCTTTCCGCCATCTTGGGATCAAGATGGATGCCACGAACCAAACTTCATCAAATGTGTTCAAATTTGGAAAGGTTGCTGAAAAACAAGTTTTGCGCAGAATGTACCTGATTGCAAACAGGTGGTCCGCCATCTTGAGAGCAAGATGGCCGTCAAGAACAAAACTTCTTCAAACGTGCTCAAATTTGGAAAGGTTGCTGAGAAACATGTTTCGCGAGGAATGTACCTGATTCCAAACAGGTTGTCCGCCATCTTGTGAACAAGATAGCTGCCATGAATCAAACTTCTTCAAACGTGATGAAATTTGGAAAGGTTTTGGATTGGTTGCTGAGAAACCCACTTTGCGCCGTATGTACCTGATACTAAACATGTTGTCCGCCATCTTGGGAACAAGATGGCCGCCACGAACCAAAATTTTCAAACGTGTTCAAATTTGGAACGGTTGCTCAAAAACTTATTTCGCGCGGAATGCAGCTCATTCTAAACAGGTTGTCCACAATCTTGTGAACAAGATGCGGTCACGAACCAAACTTCTTCAAACATGTTCAAATTTTGAACGGTTGCTGAGAAACCCATTTTGCGCAGGATGTACCAGATTCCAAAAGGTGGTTTGCCATCTTAGGAACAAAATGGCCGCCTATAAACCACATTTCTTCAAACACATTCACAATTGGAACGGTTGCTCAGAAACCCATTTCATGTACGATGTACATGATTACAGACAGGTTGTCTGCAGGCTGGTGGAAAACGTGAAGTACTGGCGCCTCATGGGGTATGAAAAACCCGGATCTACCTCTTCCACTTTCCACTTAAAGTCTCTGGAGGGTGCAAACAACAAAACCTATCGAAAGTATCAAACATCCGTTTAAATACCGTTTTACCTGTATCGACGAAGTTTTTACATGTATGGAACTTTATTGAACCGTATCCCATTTCATTCGCTTATGATACTGGTATGAAAGTATAAACATCAGTTCAAAACCCTTATGATAATTTTGTTGCCTATGATCCAGTTTCTCTCAATGTCTAGGACAACTCTCCGGATTTTAATTGTTTTGCTGCACATAACCATTTCAAAATTTTATTTAAAAAGAATCATCGCGATCGCACCAACAGTTCTCTCAGAATCTTGACAAAACACTGCTTAGTCCCGCCTTAAAGCCTGATGGGGAGAATTTGTTAATGACGTTGCCGCAACAATGTATTTAACAAATTTATGTGATATGTTAGTTAAATCCTTTCAACCACAGATATGGCAACAGGGACAATTCGTGAATTACGTCCCTGCTACCACAGATTTTTCAACAGAGACAATTTGGAATTAAGTTTCTGTAACAGGGGTAAATTAAGCAGTGGCACACCAAACATTACATACTGTAAATCCTACAATAACACCTATTTCGTATTTAACTTTGTCCCAAATATAAGCTAGGTTTCTACACTTGAAACGTAAGAATATTGGCCAGTTACGAATATAACGCGGGTCAATTTAGATGTTTCAAGTACAGTTGTTATTCCTAGAACCCATCTCATTCGCTTTCACAAAATCACATCATTACGAAAAATACACTGAATTCCTTATTATTGTTATAATGTTTGATTCAATGCATCTCACACTTTAACATTGTCATTCTGACCATATGCTGCAATTTAGTAATATTACCCCACATTCAATATTGGCCTCGCCTTGACTATTTGCCAGGGTAAATTTTATGAACGTTAGTACAGTCTCACGCTGATAAGTTTTCACGGATTAAAGGTACTACAGTAACACCTGTCTAAGTGGACCAATCATTATCACACAACACGTGGTTCACTTACATAGGTGGCCCACTTCAAGGGGTTCTACTTAGATAGGTTTTACTGCAGTAAGAAATGTGGACAACCTTTTCAAGTTCTCCAGATATTTTGAAATCATGAGTGGGCAACATACAAAGGCTATGCTGTGCATATGTTACCGCAAATGTAAAAAGTGGACAATCTGCCAAATAGACGTTACATCGCGTTCAGCCTGTTATACTTAGTGATTCATTGAAATCCGACCTTGCTTACATTTTCAACAGGATTTCATTTAAAATTTTTGATTCGTTGTGTGTGTGTATGGATCTGACGAAGAATCCGGTAACCAAACTGTAGCTGACCTTGACGAAGTTCTTCAAGGTCATTAAACGTCTACCTTTGCATGGGATTGCGTGAGGACCATATTGTAAATGACAAAGTTGAAGCGCACATTGTATACAGTATGTATAAGTTCTAAGTTTCGTAATTTTTAAAAACACTCTACAAGTTACTATGAATTTTTGAAATAGTTATGTATTTGTTGCACAGGTAAACCCAGTGTGAGCCATGCAGGTAAACCCGCAGACAGGGTTAGCCTGATATCGGATCATTGATCGCATTGAGTAAGGAAAGCAAATATACCTTGTGCATACATCAATTATGGGATTTCAGATGTTATTGATGTTATACATTTAAATTGCAGCATGATCTCTGGCATTTTGGCCAGCATTATTTACCCCGCCCTATAACCTCCAGCGCCCTGTTAATAATGTTGTCGCTATCGATACCCCCTTGTAGCAGGTCCTGCTAGACTTAGATCACCTGCTACGCTACTGCCACCACAACAACTAACACCCACTACTACCTCAAAACATTTCACACACCAGCTAACATTACAAATCAATCAACAGCAAACAAATTATGTGCTTTTAGCAGGTTGTGCACTTTTCGCTAATAATTAATTGAATTCCTCATTATTATGATGTGAAACTAGCGGCCCACGACCCACGAACGCATTCATTGTGAAACTAGCCACTGAACTGCCTCCTTACCCGCTAGAAGGGGGTGTCGATAGCACTACGATTGTGGTGGTATGTTTGATGTTAAACGGTGAAAGACAGGACAATTGCATTCTATGTATATTCTTATTACTCATGTACTTACGAGGTTTATTTGCATTTTTCACGTAATGCGATCAATGATCACATATTACACAGTCAGTACTTGCATTCTTCACATTGGATTGACACTACAAAATGATCTCAGCGTGTATTAGTTTTTTAGTGGTGCGCTTAGGATGATGGCGCTATCGACATGCCCTCTAGCAGGTAAGGAGGTAGTTCAGTGGCTAGTTTCACAATGAATGCGTTCGTGGGTCGTGGGCCGCTAGTAAGATAAACAAAAGTTAGAAGGCCATTGCATGCGAATGCTAAAAAAAATATGCTTAATTAATTCCCCAGGTGGGGCTCGAACCCACAACCCCGGCATTGCTGCAACAAGCACTGTCATATAAGTACCGTGCGCTAACCAATTGCGCCACTGGGGAAGTATAATATGTATTTTTATAGAATAGGTAAATCCTTGTTCACATTGTCATAAAATAAGGTAAAAATATATACGAAATAAAAACCACGCAGTGTTCCTGAAGCATAAGTTATTGTGTAGTTTATATAATCTTTCTCAACTGCAGTTTTTTTAATTTGCAAAGGATACATAAAATGTTAAACATGCTAAAATCTGAAATTAAGGAACTCATTTTATAAATTCCAAGTGGTTCTAAGATTGTGTACATGATGAATAATCTACAATATGATAGTTGAAGGTGAAGAGGAAGAGAGAATTTGTTGTGTGTATCCCTTATACTTAGACTTCCACTTCTGCATTAGCACGTACAACGGTACTCCCAAATGTTTTTGGGTACCTAAAAATATCTCCGTATCACCAGATTGGGGTAACATTTGCCACGCCCATTTTCCTCAGAAAATTGCTCCCTACATCTTCTGTCAGAGCAATTTTCAAAGTGGAGACTATAGTTTGTAACGGACAGGAAAATCGTAAAATGCTCGTTATTTCGTAAACAATTTGGGGTTTCTTCCATTTCCTGCAAAAAGAAATGTCGCAGATAGACCCGATTTATTGGCAGAAACAGCATTTTGAATTGCTCAAATAATCAACAATTGCACGTTAACCACCCAGAAACCCTAAATTTACATTACGACTGCCCCAAAATATGCCAAAAGTAATTTTGCAGTTTTCTCAAAAATTAAATAAAAATAGTGACAAACGTTCCCCAGGTGGGGCTCGAACCCACAACCCCGGCATTTCTGCAACAAGTACTGTCATATAAGTACCGTGCGCTAACCAATTGCGCCACTGGGGACACAGCATATATTGCCACAGGAAATAGAAATACATTTTGGATTGGCCTCAATAAAAAATATCCAGGTGTTTGCTATTTGTCTATCCCTTGATGTTGCGAGATTCACTTCAGTATTTATTTGTTCCAGAATAACTATATGGGCAGCTTCAATTACTATGCAACCAATCTCAATGGTCAAATTCACACGAGTCCACTGTAAACAAATCTCTGTAATAATATTGTCGATATTTCGATTCAGCAGGTTGTCAAGATTGAGCTCTAAAAGTTTGTTCGTGTCGGTGATATGAAATTTTGGGGAATGGAAAGGAGTGTGTGGGGTGACTGGAATGTAAGGAAAATAGAAGTTGGTGAAGATGCTTGGTCTCCTGTTGAGGTAACATGTCAGTCAGTGTTTGGCATCTATAATATCTAAGAGAGACCGTTGCTCGTAGCACACAAGACACAACTTCCGAATTCGACTCGAGAGCGAAGTGACAACAAAGGGAAAATGTGACAAACGGCGAGAGTTCAAAATTTGCCCCTTTTTTTCCTTCTTGCATGCCACCCTTTCCTTTCTGCTCGCTTCGACCCAGTGTACAAATGCAATGAGTCGGTGATTCTGGATGAACGTTCTCACTCTCTTCTCTCCAGTTCCGTTGCTTTGGCTGCTTCTTCTTCAGTGTGCATTACATGTGGTATGGCTGTTGAATCCCTTCTTCTCAATGCACTTGCTCCTCTTTCTTATGCGACTGTTGCACGATTTGATTTTTCGCTGGCAGTCCTCGAGATGGGCCATAAATGCGAGAGGACGTGCATAAAAAAAACAGTACTTGAGGGTCTATTGAATAGGCAGATCTTCCCTTGGGATTCTTGCCAACCTGACTGCATTTTCCGTTTCATTTTTTATGTGGGGATGGGGTGAAAGATCCGAAGCTATTCTCCCTAAGTCCATCGATCTGCTGCTCCTATAGTCATCATCTGTGACATAAGCTATATTTTACGGGCTAAATACTAAGGAATGCCTATTATTTCCACCTTGTTTCAATAAAAACCCATAAAAGTAGCGTGTAGACAACTCATGAAAGTAATTTTAGCAAGTTCAGTTTCGACGTTGTACAGAAGTGGCGAACATCTTGGATTCGCTCCCTCTGTGCCACACTTTTTAAGGCACTTTAACAGTAAAATACATAAGCCCAATTGAAGAAGTTGCTTGAATTTCATTTTTGCAGCTCGGTGCTTTATGCGAAATATAGAATATATACTTTTATGTGAGATAAGTTGGGAAGAGACAACATGTGCATGTATTAACCAAATTTCCAATTTCTTCTGTGTGCATTTATATTTCGTAGGAAATTAAAACTTCAAATCATACCATAAGTTTATCATAGAATAGGAAATTAGGTTTGAAAATATATTTTATTGCACTCATCCAAATGCACTTTTCAAATTGAAACTTGTACGTCCAAGGTCATCTGCGATATCGATTTTTGATTGCCCACACCTTAGTTAGAAATGGGAGTGAATTTTTACATTTGGCAGTAATTTCGCAGAAATTGACTGAATTCCCTGTCGCAATTATATCTTAATTTCTCAATTTGTCCTGGAATCATCCAAACTCAAAGAGCATAAATTGTCATGCAAATCAGAGGCAATGTTCCTTTGACTTCGGCCAATAGGAGCCAAGGGTGTACACATGATTTTGACGAAATTAAGATTTTGCAAGGATTCCAACAATTTAAAGGTGAACAGAATAAGTTTTATAAGGTACCCTGAAACTTAAACTACCTGAAGAATAGTCACGAAGAAAGCAAGTGGTGCAACAAAATCTCTGTGAAAATTAGTAAAAAAAAAGTTATTAGATGTCAAATTTTCATCGTAGGTTTATCGGGAACACACTACTGGATGGCCCCTCGGCTTTCGAATAGAGGATCATCCATTAGCGTGCGCCCTACAGTCAAACTTTGATGTCTAATAACTTTTTTAAACTAATTTTCACAGAGATTTTGTTGCACCACTTGCTTCCTTCATGACTTCTCTTCAGGTAGTTTAAGTTTCAGGGTACCTTACAAAACTTGTTCTGATCACCTTTAAGTTTACTTTGGCGTGTGAAGTCGATATAAATTGTAATTGTGAGATGAAAACCTTGGTTGTTATAAATCAGGCCCCATTGAAACGAAATACAAAATAATTGACCGTTTTAGCATTTTAAAGGAGAAATGACAGGGTTTTGAACCATACCCTGATAATCTGCTTTTTCAGTAGTTATTGCGCTCCTTATAACCAAGGAGGTTGGAAGATTTTGGGTTGGATGGAGGGAGCAATGTCGACCGTTTTTGAGGCGGGTACCAGAATACGTCGTCTGCTACGCAGGTGCGTGATTGGGCCTTAGGCTTAATACTACGTGCGCATTTCACCGCATTTTCAGCTGAATTATTGCGAAGTGTGTAGTATAATGAATTTGCTTTTAATTAGGGTATACAAAATGGACCGGCACAAGTGGTTTGTGCACGTTTTGAGCCAAGTTTTTACGATTTACGTTATTTGTAACGATTATGCATTAAATATATTCGAATAATTCAATAACGTGGAAATAAACGACACAAATAAATTGCGAACTTAAAAATATACATTAATGTATTCGGAGAATATTTTGCTTATTCATGTGTGATAACTGAGTTTATTCAGCCCAAGTTACACAATTAAATCAAAGGTTCTGTCTTAGAAATCCCAAAAACTAATAAGAAAAACAAGAATGGTGACACTCTCTCTCTTGGGGTAGGTTGTTTTGTGTGGGAACAATATTTCAGAAAAGGTAAGGAAGTGAGGGAAGAGAAGAATGGTCTTCAGATTTGTAGTCCACTGGAATCCTTTCCTTGGGAAGTCCTCTGAAGTCCTTTGGAGTGGTTGGAGGGGAAAATAAGTTCTTCGGATAAGTCCCAGGGGCGCTGCAGTCACTCCTGAGTCAGTCTCCAGGAAGAGGCTAGTTCC
>JAQIWR010001023.1:0-15633 GCA_034695945.1 Glomeris hexasticha
GGGAATCTGGAGGCCTCAAACTAAAGGTAAGAACCTATTCTTTACACCACAATTTATTTCGCGTGTGCTGAACCTTTTGCTTATTTTATACCGATTTTAAACGGCGATCAGGGCGACGTGAAATTATTGCTTAGCAGCGCCGCCTACTGCGGATCACCGAAGTAGGGTCCACGTTTCCCTTACCCTTGATATAACGTAACAAGTAATTGCACAAATAAGATTTATACATATGCAACAACAAATTACTCAGAAGAGGGTTATTTTTGATAATGGTTTTTATGTTTATACATATGCATAATGATAAACTTGGGATATTCCTAAACTTTTTCTTGATTGCAATATGCGAATAATAAAACATTAAATTCAAACTAATTTAAGATATCCAAATACAATACGAACTTTTATTTCTTTTAACTTTCTTTGTAAATCGTTATAAATAGAAATCTTTTCTAAGGCTTCGAAAGAGAGAAATTCACTTTGTACACATGAATTGCGAGAATATAGGAAGGAAAAAAATGCAAGATGAAGAAAACGTTGATAAGAAAGTCGCTGAAAGTCGCTGCGACAAACCAGAATCAAGTAAAATAGAGCTAAAGAGAGAAGGAAAAAACACAAGAAATTACTTGAGTCGGATTTCTATCGGGTCGTAGTTAATACGTGAGCTACTCGGTAATTGCCACGCTATCGGGCAACATCGGTCCCACCATTTGCTTTTTCTAACATGCATTTTCAGCGCCCCCTTTTAACGGAAAAACGCAAAACACTTTCCAACGGGCTTTAAAATGGATTAAACTGGGTCTGTAAAAAAGACAGAAAAAACTACATCTAAATGCAAATTGCACGTCCACCATTCCAGCAAATTCCAATGTTGTGCTGGCCTATAGAAACTATAATCGATTGATCAGAAAAGTTGCACTGAAGAAACTAATTCACACCACATGCAGCGAAATTTCAATTCTGGCAGTGACACATATTTCATTTCGTAAATTATTTACACAGAATGTCAGTCCATTACATTTAAAATAAAAAAATTTTATAATATCCATAGCAATTTTATATAAAATTCTATTACCTACCTTACATCTCCCATATAATTTAGCAATACATATACATATAGAAGTTTGACAAAATATTCCTGTGAACAAATTGATAAGTATGCATGAAATATTACAGATTTAGACCAATATCAATATTTAACTATTTTTACAGGATTTACATGAATATATTAAAATACCATGGTTTTTTTCTAGGCAACCAAGAAATTCAGTTACAGTGTAGTAGGGCCTACACCATGTTACATTTCAGACTATATACACTTTATATTTCCAAATACACTTCAATATGCTGTTCATTTTCAGCTTTAATCACATTAAATGTGGATACAGTGAAAATCCTTATAAGCCCATAAGCTACTAGTTAAACATTAATCACATACAGTGTTGAATTCTTAATTCTGAAATTTCACAATAGGCATTAAATAAAAAACGTGCCAGTAATTTATAGAAGTCTGACATATTAAATGCGAATTAAATCTCATTTGCACATCGCATTATAAACGAATCCTCTCACAGAATAAGTCCACTCCTTAAAATAATATTTAAACTCTTTACTCGCATTCGCCAGTATGAACAGGTTTTAGTAGAAGATTATAAAGAAATAAACTAGAAAAATGCATAGCACATTTGAGAGAATTGAAGTGAATTGGATAGAAGATAGGTCCTAGAGATAAGTGTGTCATTTGAACGAGGAAACCATGAAAACAGTGAGAGGAAAAAATGACAGGTCGTTACAGTAATCAATTAAAACTTCTTTCTGGCCAATTAAACTCCTGATTACCACAATGACATTAGGGCCAAATGGTCTCTTCGATCGTGCAGAAAACCTCGTTAGTCTCAATCAGGCACATATCCGCATATAAACCTGCAACTAAAAGAACTACTACCCTACAAGATGAATGACTCAAGCAATGAACTACACTGCATCTTTTTAGCAAAACTATTATGAAATTAGTGCAATTACACTAGAGCAAAAATGCAGGCAAACGGGGGTTCAACAGAATAGATTTGCACTTAATAATTTATAATCACTGATAATTTAGATGAAACTTAAGTTGTATTGAACATACCAGCCCTACTCAACTGCAGCCATATTTGGACATATGAACTATTGAATTCCACATCCGAAATTGTATACAGTAGCCTACTTCTATATTTTCATATTCAATATCAAATGCTACCCAACCAAAAGAAATATCAATTTCCGGAAATGACCTAATTCAGGAAATAATTGATTAGTTTTGAAGGAAAACTTTTTCCATATACATAAAATTTTCGGTTTTTTTCTTTCTCAAACACAGATCATATAATGTAGGTCCCATGTTAAAAACACCGTATGCTAGATGAGAAAACTAACTGGATAATAAAATACAGTATTTAGTAAGGGAACAAGAGATCATCACCATCATCGATGATCAATGAATTGAAATTCAATGGAGCATCGCTGTCATTAGACCAATTATAGGATGACTGAGTAAGAGTAGAACATGGCGAGATTTGACGAGCATAATTAGCACTTGTCGACTGTGAAATGAGGAAATAAGAAATGGGTCTTGCGTCCGATCTCAGTGCGACCGAATTAGCCTAGTTGGCCAATTAACAAGGGCAATTAAACTGAATGAAGCGTGCAATGGCTGCAACGCCCCAGACACGCCCTCCTAGGCACCCAAGTCATCTTTTGGCAATGTACACTCTACAATCACATATGCATAGAGTAATGAGACTTTGCTTAAGTCAATTAGACCTTGTCCTAACCGCCGTTAAACGTTTACATGACAACCCGCACTCGACCACATTCGCCATTAAAGTCACATAACAATTTAGTGATTTTTTCAAAATAATTTTCCTCTACTTTAAGTAAAAAAATATAATGAATACATATATGGGTTTGCCTAGCATCCATCCTATGCTACACGTTATGGTATATAGGTAGCACAAGAAAGGACGTACATGAGCAGGGTGTCTACTATAAACTTTCATTTCAAAATTCCAGGATTTTCAAGGATTTTTATAACTTTTTTCCAGGACTCAAAAAACAAAGCAAAAGATAGTTACTTAACAAACCATATTAATATACCTGCATGCATGCAAACTGATGAATAAGTAGAATGAACCAGCGAATTTCAAAAGAATAGCTAGGTATTTTGTTCCAAGCAAATTAAAAGGGAACACAGAAATCAAAATTATCAATTTTCCCAGATTAAGCAAAAAAAATCCAGGATATCTAGTATCAGCAGACAAACTGTTGAGAAGGGTATAGTTATGGCAACTGACTTTAATTTGGCTAACATTTAGTGATTAATTTATTGTAGATTCCCTTAATTTTTTGCCAGTTTGTAAAGGCTTTCATTCAAGCAGTAATCCAATTTCTGTAACAATAAAGTTTAGCATACTTAACAAATATTTTAAGCAATTATTTTTAGACCTAGCCTTGGCCATGCATTAACTTGTCAGGATGTACAACAGTAACATAAGCTCCTGCATGAACAGTAGAGAAAAAAACAATCAACTAGAAATTTGCTGACTGCAAGTAGATAAAAGTAGGTTATTTATAGAGATAAAGACATTTGATGACATTGCAGCGTAAAAAATGTATGATATCTGCGTAACACTGTGGCAGTTATGGTCCAAGAGGGGGTGGGTATATTTCCGGAAGCAGTCATGACCTCAGAATGGAGCTGGATTTTACGCTTCTCACACGCAACGACCCCTTACAGCCTCTTTGGCGTTAATCTGCAGTTATTCTGTCTGCTTATGACGTCACCGATCGATACGCAAGAGCAGTATATGCGTTGTGCTTATTGGGCCAGGGGCCAACAAATATGACAACGCCCTTCCAAGTTGCCTGCAAGCTTGCATATGCTTTCACCAAAGGTATATAACATGTAAATATGCCAACTGACAATCGATTTTCCACTATAGTAACTTAGCAGATACAGCGCCAACAGGTGGGTCGCATAATACTGTTCCCTCATTCCAAAATATCCCACCTCTTCTTCCACCATCCTGGCAACACCTGCATGCCAACCAAATAACGAAGAATAGTTTGTCTCTTTAGAACTGCCCCTAACAATCCTTAAGGGTATGCAAATTAATTTCCGTTCTGATGATGCAAAGCTGCATGCAATTAAAATACAATGTCCTCTAACAAATCATCACATTTCTGCAGTATCTTTCAATCTGGAGGCTAAAGTGAGGCAAACCAGTTTTCCCATCTATAAATAGCCATTTTCAAACATTTTTATTTAGCCAATGGCGGCTTTCATGGCACATGTCAACTAATAATACAGTAAAACCTGTAAATGCATATGCTGGAGTAGAAAAGCACAGTGTTGTTTTTACTGTCTGGTTTTCCTTATTCTTGCTACTCTGACAATGAACTCGGATTTATTAGAGCATAGATTCTATATACATTAATTGAATCATTGCTAGCAGATGCAACCATTTATTTGAAGCAAAAGAACATGGATATGCTTAATTGTGAAACCAAACTTGAGGGCAAAAGCAGAAAGACCTTGCAGTGAAAACCGCGAGGTCACCATGTAGGCCTATACTAAAAGTTGCCAAATACCAAGTGCTTTAGTACACCATACGCCCTTGTAATAGCCAATTTGTGAAATGGGAACATTGTAAGGACTGTGATTGCACCAAACAATGTATACATAGAGTTAGCGAAGATCCCAAATCGAAGTCTTAATATGTTGGCACTTTGGAGGAAGAGCACTATACTTGGTGAGGTTGGGAGTGATCTAGCTCAAGTTGTGCAAGATGTTACCTTGTAGATAAAATTAAAGACGTAGCAATAACACAAATTCGTGGATTAGTTTATTTCGAATGACCAACATCAAATTATTGCAACAAAACTGTATACTTATCCAGGCTGTTACATTAATTGCAATTAAGGTCTGATACTCAGTGCTTCTTTTTATTTTACTATTAGTATCTAACCATCTGAAGAAGAAAAAATGATCAGCACCTCCCAAAATAATTAGTTCTAATGAAACTCTTGAAATGGCTGGCTGTAATGAAACTCTCAGAAAAGCTAAATCCCAGAATGACTGGCTCTAATGACTCCCTCAAAATGGCAAGTTGTAATGAGGGTTGCAACACGACCAACAAACTCTAAATGCTTCAAGATTGATTTTTGTAAATAGATACATGCTCCAAGAATGACTAGATCACCAAGAATAGTATCAAATTAACTTAACAACATTATTACTGTGAAGATTTAATAATTAATCACGTATAGCTGGCCTTTAATTTACAAAAACCAAGCGCTCTTAAAACAGCAAGTTTTATCTTCAGAGTGCTGAATTTTAAAATGATGCACCTGTTGTGCAGTATACTGAAATGCTGTTAAATAATGATAATATTGAGGAAAGTAGGGACGATGCTAACACACAATACAGTCTAGAGAACCTTTCCTCAAGTTATTACATGTTTCTATTCACCAAGGGACAATCATAAGATCCGGCCAGAAAACCACACAGCCATCAACATGATCATAAACGTCTTGTATACACTACCATTTTGAACTCTGAAACCTCCAAATTGTGAACCACATACGGCCCCTAAAGGATTTCCAAAAAGGATTGTCGAGTGTAATTCCTAAAAAAGAAGTATGCTAACATGTGAATATAGGTTAGGTTCAAGAAATAACCTTATGGGTAGATTGGATCACAAATCATGTACATTCACATTAATGTCTTTCCAATGACAGAGTCCGAACCAAGCAAGACCACGTTAGTTCCATTCGACCAAACTTGTTCCTTTTTTTATCTGGGTGTGTAAAAAAAGGAGCAAGATCAATATGAGGTCCTGAGCAGATCGAAACTTTCTGGGGTCGGCTATCAGTAAAAGCCGAGTCCACACACGCCCTAATATCCAATCGCAAAGTAGGCAACGTTGTAAGACCCAACTCCTCCTGGTCCCAAATCGCTGCGGATTTTCAGAGTCTCCTCGCATTATTTCCGCGCCAACGACCTCTATATTATACTGTGTATACATAGTGGACAAAGAGCGATAGGCACTGTTTCCATAGCTGTTAAAATGAAGTATGTCTTGAGCGAGATGAGCAGGAGGAGGAAGAAGTGAAGCAAAATATCGACACCCAGCAATATGAAAATGTGAATTTTTACAACTCAGCTTTTATTAAATCGCCTACATGTGGGCCACTGCAGAACACCCCAGTATATATACAGTACATAGTGCATGGCAGTCTTGGGGATCTGTATACGTTCAAGTACAGTGAAAAATGCGAGATGCTTGCTCTAAAAGGGTGGCATGAGGCTGGAGAAATATAGTGGCCCTGGTCCAAATGGAGGATCCAAGCGGCTGTGTGTGCTCAACAAATATAACCACTTCCACAAGTCCCAATTCTACTTTCTTGGGTCGTAAGATATTTTAGTTGCCTCCTACGTATACTGACAGCATTCACGCCATATTGCCAATACTGTACTTCGTATCAGCGTTTCCATAGTGATACAGCACATAAGCACCATTTCCAATATTAATTGATACAGCACTTGCTTACAGACTCGATCAGGCTTTCAAAAACTAGCTTGTATTGTATGTATATGCAAGCTTTAAAAAATTATCATGGGAATAATAAAATAGTTCACCAAATATGCAAGTAGTCTGCAAGGACCTTTGAAAAAGATTTATAAATAATGGATCTTCATTGTATTCACAGGAAAGATACTACAATGGAAGTAAGTAAACTATTCCATCTATATTGCTATTGAATTTCAAGGATACATTCGCACAGGAAATTAATTCAGAAACTACCTCAACCTCTACAAAATGTAGTTATGAACCTAATTCTGTTGCCTCTGAAACTTTAATTTTAAACAGGAAATTTAATATGACACGTGTTTACTGTCTATAAGTGATTGACAAATGTTACAAACAGCATTGCAACTGTGAACAAAGTTTTCCACTAATGTTCCCACCATTAGCCTGTGCGTTCCCAGAATGGTAGACATATAGTTTTGTCCAGTGATAATGAAACCACATGTATGGGGACAATGTGGAACTGGTTGCCATGCCACATCCTGGTTACCAATCTGAGTGAACTATATATACAGCTAATATCCTGTGAAAAGAGTCATGGTTCTAATGGCTACAGCTCATTGTGATAGGTAACAATGAGAAAGTATGGCAACAAAACCAGTCCAAGCGTGTTGATAATCCATTCACACACACTATAGGGCTACTGCTATATAATAATATTTAATGACTAACTCAATACTATACATTTAGGTAAACACTCACTTTGGTGTAGTATTCAACTTATAGAATGAACCAACCATAATCACAAATTCAACAGCTGGTTGCACTGGACATGAGCAGGTATTAAAAAAGTTGGCTGGTTTCAACCGAAAACTGACAAGCTTGCTAAAACCGACTTTTTTTGCCCTAAATTTCAGAATTTCTGTTCTCTGAGCACTGACCTAAACAACAGTTGACGTTTGCATAATTGTATATACCTTGCCAACTGTGTGTAGTATTTCTTGCACTTTTGAAACGAATTTGGTTTAACATACATTATGCGGGTGCATGGCGATCGAAGAACTTAATATTAAACATATTGGGTAAGATAAGAGTTGGAAAATCTTTGAATATCAATAATGCGAGAGGAATGTGAATGCAAATAGGAGAACGGTGGCCATATTTATATACAGTATTTGAAAAACTCAATACCGTGGATGAAAGCCTAGAGGAAGAAATCGTTTTGATGGTTTCTCACTTCTCCAGGTATACAATCCCACTCTTGGAAGAAGAAGGAATAAATAAGACATGTGGGGACCATGTGTGCCTGGAAACAGTTTGCTCGAATCTCATTTCCGTATAAGCGTTTCTTTTGTCCCTCAACTTGCTTGTCTTTCACTCTCCACCCAATCTCAATTTTTTGTCAACCAAGACCAACAAACACTTTACTCGCTCGTCACAATCTCCACAAGGAAATACACTTGCCAAAAAAACACACATTTTTCCACACAAAGATGCATCTCAGATGTTAAATGCAAAATGCACACAGGTCCTTTATATCATGCAACACCAGGTCCTCACAGGCATTGTAACAAGTTTAGTATTCCCAAAAAAGAAACGACCACAAAATGCTAAACTTTGCTTGTATAATTTCTGTCAGAAATGTGTGTGGTATTTTCCTGTGTTAGAAAAATCTTTTCATATGCTTATTCCAGAGATAAGAATTTTAAAAATTTTATTTATGTCCATCAAAAAGTATATTTCATGTAAATTCCAATGAGGTTTAGTTCTAAACTCAAAATTTATGATTCTGATTTTAACAGAACACAGACAACAAATCAGCCCATATTAATTTCGGCTGTTTCTGTGTTAATTTATCGATTGCTAGACGAATATATTCAAAAGTTGGCCAACACAATTTGTGCATTAATGCCATTAATTCAACTTGTAATCCAATATTTATACAATATATGTACATATCCAGAGTAAAATTATATATAATCAATTAACCCAGGCTTACAATTTAATTTAACTTGCAACAATTCCCACAGCTAAGTCATAAATTTTACCAGATAGTTTAACACAAATTTTATATACAGTTTAACATAAAATATTACAGTGAGTTATATTTTTGCAAACTGATAAAATGTCGAAAATTGTCGCTTTTGGGCAAATAATTTATAAAATATTGTATATTTACATAGCAAAATTTAATAGGTAATAATTATAACTTCCAATTTAAATTAATGTTCAAATGACAAATGCTATCGAACTTTCTGTCAACTTATAATGTCGATAATGAACAAGACAGATCGATTAACTGCATGAAGCAGGGCTTAACTTTAAGGCAGGTTCATTAAGAGCAAATTGACAATGTACTCTGGCCATATTCGCTGTCCTCTCCATAATTAAAACGGGACATTTGAACTATATGCAATTAAATTCGTATGCATCCATTGGGAATTTCATGTATATCCCCAAATTATTGGGATAATCCTCCATTTTTCGAGAAAAAACAACAGGCAGCAATTTTAGAGGCTCACGAGTTTGAATGAAAGATATAATTCAGCTGAGCACTCATATATATTATAAGCATCAATCTGTTTTATATACGTAATAACATTATAACATTATATAATATGATAGGCTTTATTTTTAGAAACAAATGAAACGTATCCATCCTGTATTCACAATGAGGTTGTTTCTCAATGTACCAACAAAAAATAAGCAAATAAAAACAAAATCATAATTATATATTCCGTAATTATACAAAAAAATCATTTCATTTTCTGGTACTCGCATGATTAAAAAACCATTGGAATCGATGTTAAAATTCAACCCAGACCTGAAATATGGGACTACAACTTTGTCAGGAAATGAGATTTATAAAATATTTTAATTCTAGCGTTTAAATTTACATTATCAAAAATATTTAAATTAGTGAAGTATATTTTCTAAAGATTTTCTAGACTTATGCATAGGTAGAATAAAATTTGGTTGCCTTCAGGTGGATGGAAAATAGTGTATGGATTTTGTGCAGGGTACATATAGATTCAAGTATGGGACAAACTGTATATTCAAACGAGTAAATATACGGTGTAGGAGCAGAAGTTGGTGGTGTATTTGACATGCATGTATGCTGTGGAACTTTTATTTGAGAATGGACGATAGGGTGGAGATAGGGCGTGTTCCGGTTTTGCATTCTCTAAATTCCGCTTTTTTCGGTCCCTATAGGTGCCCCCTCCCCTCCCCTCCTTCTCCTTCTTCACTTTCACTCTTTCTCGCCTGTTCGGTATCAGCAAAAGCAAGAGGCAGAAATGTACGTGGCTTCGTGCCGAATCGGATTTCGATAGATGCAAACAGCTCCAGTGCATAGAGGGCATCATTGCATTCATGCGTACATTTCAAAAGTCGAGAATGATTAGATGCAGCGAGAAAACTGCAAAAGGACGTTTGCATTTCTCCATATCACAAACGTCAGCACACCAAAGATAAACTGAAAACGAAAAATAATACACAAATGCAACAACCCTAGCTTACATTCAGCAAACTGGAATTTTTCTGTAAGTGTTGGCCCCTATAGGAAACATTAAGCTAATGGGCCTACATACAAATAATAGTCACTGTCATTTGTACTACATGGCAATACATAATACCATGCATTTATTAAACCACAAAAGGCATTTGACTGAACAAGGAACATTTGAATTATGGTTTAAATCGTATTTTACTCCTTGGATAATATGAAATCCAATTTAAACTCTAATAGTTATAATTCAAATTAAAATAATGTAAAAATATTAAGTGTACGTACATAAATATGTGTGCATGCAAATTGTACATCATGTGGTTGTGTATATTTTCAACAATTTCTCTTCTTAATTTGAACAGCAAGAAATAATTCAGGATTAAGTTCCATAATAAATTCTGTTGATTACATATGTCACAACAACTCATTTCTACAATATTTAATTGTGTAAGATATTTAAATAAATACAATCATGATTGGCAATAAAACTATTACACGAGTCGTAATTAGAAAGTTTTAAAGGGTCAATGGCTCTAAATATGTAGGAGCGAAATAATGTTGAAATATGGTACCTATTAAAGTTCATGTGATATAGTATCATTTCCGGATTGCATATTGCATAAGTAGGTATACTGTCTCTTGAATACAAATGTTAGCCATATAATGAATATGCATTAACATATACATACTTATAAGATATTTCTGTGTACATTCGCATAAATTAAACTCGGTATAAATCCGTATAGATGCTTATACAAACAATCCAGGCCATAATTAGTTCATATACACGACATAGGGAAATGTCAAAGTAACAAATAAAATGTGATTAAAACCATTTCAGTGATCCGGATTTCTGGTGATTGATTAACGCAAATTAAAATTGGAGGAAAACTCTTAGCAAAGGTAAGCAAAAAAATTACTTCTTTAAAAAATTGTCACATCGGTTTTAATTTTGCTCTTTTAATTTTCATATGTCAACTCTACAATTTACGCTCATTTCAGCCGGAAATTAATCTGTCACAACTTAATGGAATTTGACGCCTGCAGGGCATTATATCCGTGCCAAGCAAAACCAAAAAAGACTTGCTAAATTAAATTAAACTTAAATCATTACATTTCGCGCAAAACTTTTCGTTAATGGCACCTGATTTCTTTCATTGCACTACTACATTATACAACAATTTCCGACGTCAAAAGGGGCGAAAAAACAGTTGCCATGCAACAGATTCAGCTTGTAATTTTAGCTGCACTCAATCACCAAGTGTTCAAATCTCACTTTGCCATATGTTTCAATTTTTCCACTTGTCACTCGTGGAAATTAGAAGCTCTTGCCGGTGTGATTGCCAAGCTTTCTTATTTCGCATATATACGTATATATAAATCCAGAAAGAAATAATATTTTACGAGAAAACAACTGCCGGCTGCAGCTTTAATACCTTGTACAACATTTGCCACGAAATTTCTTCTTCGACTGTGTCAAATCTGGCCCAAGGGAATAAATTTGCATTGCTTTCATTGTAAAATATGCATTTGACATGTCTGCAAAAATACCACGCAACGATTGATAGCATTTTGTATATACACATACATAAGAAATTGCTATTTATTCGAGATTAATGGCACCTTGTGGCTCAAATATGCTTTTCTGCTCAAAACAAAATTTCTTTCGCACTAATTTATCACAATATAAAGAAATCTATATTCACATTTTATTACAGCTAACAGGTATTGTGAACCTGAAGAACCAACTTCTTGTAAATTAATAGTGGGATTTGACAAAATATCAGTTTAAACATGCATAAGGTTAAATTAATAAGGTTCATTTATTTTATCAATATAACATACATGACAGGTCTATCTACTTGAATTGGATTTAATGGTAGGTATGTAGTTAATTAGATATGTATTTGTATCATTAAAATTTTGTTATAGGCCTACTTCCTAAATACATTTTGATGATGAAATTTGAAAAATGGAAACATGAGAATTGGCTAAATGTGGCAAAGCTATCAAAATGAAAATAAAACAATTCTAAAAGAACACTTCTAAAAGTTTCTTAATTTGGCTGCATCAGTTCTCACCTTAATTTAGCTAAACCCAAGGCTAAACCAACTTGGTTTCATATTTTATTTTCGCACTGTCAGATCAGCTGAATTTTTGACATTTATCTTAATTGGTAAGTATACTGTATGTTAATAGAGCATGATGAAATGACACAGTGCAGTTTAATAGCAAAATTCTATGTAAATAATATGCACAAGCAAGTATAGGTTGTACAAACTGGGATGGCACAAGTCGGCAATGATAAATTGATAAATCGATTGGGGGCGCCCTCGTCGAATTTGATGGCCAAGATAGAAAAGCAGATCACGTGACGTGTCAAATGAGGGGTAAGCTAATGCCGAAAAATTGCTCCAAACATCTGTATAAAACTCTGGTGTGTAGAGCGTCATCTATCGGTGGCAAGTTACACGTTCAAATTTAATGCAATCTACTTGGCTCCATCAATTTTTAAAACACCAACCCAGACATTGTTTAAATATGTAGCAAAATGCTTTCACTTCAGTTCTTGCAATGTCTACAGATCAAAAACTCGAAGTTATTACTTATATACCTTACTCCATTTTCACCTGAATAAAATAATATCATGGCCGGGGAAAGTATCAGGTTTATGCTGTTTCCTATATTACATCATATTCTATTTATATTATCGATAACATGCATTATTATTATTATTCATATTCAACAGCAACATAAGGACCAGTAAATAGTAAATGATAGTACACTCATGAGTACAGGTGTCCCAAAAGTCTGATCCGATTTGCCAAATTTCTTGAAATATTTATACTGGATCCACCCCAGCTCCAATATAAGTGCTGCCACCTACAATTTACATACACCTACCTACCTCGAGTTCCCACATAGGAATAACACAAACTAATCAATCATGTACAGGAATATTAAACATGAAATGCAATAATATTAGTCCTCAAAAGTTGGCACAAATAAAATGTTTTATGGAATACACCATTTTTGAAATGAATGAATCAATAATTATTCAACCTGTGTGCTTTTCAGAAAGGTTTTCGATGTATATACTTCTGCCCTTGTATACTTCAGCTTCTAACATTAAATTTAGAAGGTAAAAAACAGCATGTTATATGGCTGACGAATGCATTAGTGTACTGCATGCAAAAAAGAATAAATATTTATATTCATACATGGCTTGGTGGAACCTTGGGAATTTTTGGATAACCTTTGCCATTCAGGTAGCTAGGATATATATATATATATATTGTGCAGCTTATCTCCAAAAATAAGAACCATTAAAGGAGAGCTGGAGTCATTGTGGCATCGATTGACGAAAAGGTGCAACAAAGGAATTGCAAGTTGCAATCCACGGTAAAAAGACAAACTGCAACAAACGAGTTTCTAGATGGCCAAAAGTCCTTTTCATCAGTTCCATATACTGCATCAAGGTTCATGATAAACGATTTCCTATTGTGGGTGGCACTTTCAACAAAATTCTTACCAGAAAAAGTACATAACAGTTTTATGAGTGCTCGGGTACAATTCTCATATCGATACCTATTTTTTTGTGCAGATCGAGCTCGTTGGGACATTTCAAACTCAAACTTACAGAAAGTAAGAGTTACAAATTGCAGAGGGCTCACCCCTCTGTCTATTAAGTGGACTTCACTTTATTTCCAACCAATCTGTTACTACATTTACACATGAACTATGGGAAATGGAACTATGGAACATGGAAACGGAAAATGTCTAATATACTGAAATTGTGAAATGAATAGTATCAATGGTATTTTATTTTTGGGTAAAAGATCCAGTTGCCTTAATTACTATTATAAAAAATATTATAAATGGATCCAGGAAACAGGAAATTTCAATATCACTCATTGTACAAGTACCACTGTTTCTGCATTTTGAAATTAATACGCTGTATTAAGAATTTTTAAAAAATTTCCTTGTAATTTTACAATAATAAACACTGCATTTTGAAATTACAGTTTCATGAATCCACAATAAACTTCCCAATGTCCATTACATATTTTACTATTTTTTGTATTAATTTTTACAATGGAAAAATATTCCTAACTTTTCCTTTTTTACTACCTCAATCTAAAATTTCTGAATTCCTTCACTCTTCCAGCTATAGGAGAAAGACAGGCCTGATTATTAAAATATAAATGCAATCATATGGCAGACAAAAGATATAGATTTAAAAAAAATAGGGTACCTCTCCTATTGAAAATTATGGGATTGGCATTCTTCACATGGAGACGATGCACACGTCTATATGGTACATATAAATTACGGGCCAGTTTAATAACTGCGGAAAATATATTGGATTTTTTTCATTTCGGTGGACGTTAGGAAAGTTATCGCATGGCCATCGCACAAATCACATCCAGTTGGCCTTTTGTTTTTCTTTTCATGGTGCAGCCTTAAATGAAACGGAAATGACCTTCCTCTGGCTTTAGAAAAATGGGTCTCCAAAAGTGCACTGGCCAATTTGGCCACATTTTTCTCTCTGCCTGCCTCTTGCCGACCTAACAACATCTAATCCATCGTCTTCGTCCTTTCCAACAACCTTTATTACCAACATGTCCTTTATGGGAAATCCTTATACTTAACTGGATTTCTATCAATTATATATACGAAAGTAAACCTCTCATGCAGGTTATATTCAACCCAAATCCTGCAATATCAGATTTTCCTCGGGGGCTATTTACAGCAACCACAAAACTGGATTCATTTTTAATTTTCTGCATAATTAACAAGTATAAATTGCAGCAAGATGAGATTGTCATGTTACGAACTTCAGCGGAAAAAATGTACATGCAACTTTGTTTATTTCTTAAGTAATTTATGCGGATATATCATGAAGAGTTATTCCTAACAAAATAAGTTTCAGTCTGAAATGAAAATTATTTTTATCCGTTTATACGTAAATATGCATGCAGCTGGGATTAATTAATATGTATTCAAGGAGAATTATTTTAGATCCACTCAAAGATGTGCAGGTTCCATATTGGTTTTTAATTGTTTTACTAGGTTATAATTAAACAATAATCCTTAATCTTAGTTTGATATTAGGCCTATTTGATTAAAAATGTGCTAATAAATGACAAGCCCAAATACAAATTTTCATATTCTTCCTCGTAAATTTCTGTGTATATCCATATATCGAAAGGAATTCCTTTTGTTCCTCAAGTATCTCACTTAATGGCACTTCCTAGAAATGCGATAATCAAATTAATTTATTTGCTGCAAGATAATTATTTCGGCAACGGAAGGAAGGAAACAATGGCTTTAATGATTGCATGTTTTTTCTTGCATATTGAAAATTCTCCAATTAAGACTCAGCACGGATATTTCCATGCACGCATATCCAATTTAGTTCTCCATATTGAATCCACGAAAAAAGTATGCAACACTTACTCTCTCATCGAATTCATAGTACAAATAGGGGAGACCGGGGATGAATGAGCCACAGGGCATTATGCACCAAACGATCTAGCACTAAAACTATGTTTCAAA
>JAQIWR010001024.1:0-15625 GCA_034695945.1 Glomeris hexasticha
AAAATATTGAAAAAATAATTTTCGTAATGAATTAATTGTGCTCGTTCTTTTTGTAATTGGAATTTTGTCTCTAACTACAGCGTTTATAAAGTTAGAGACGAGATGACCTTTACAGAAAGGTCAAAGGTCAAAAATTTGGAAACTGTTCGAAAGCGCCATGGCCACTTCCTATTTTCTTCCATTAACAGAATTCCAATATTTGGTCTTGTTAGCAAGTTTGAGGCAGTTGAACTGGACTTTTCATCCACCCTATGCAAATGGTTATTCCTCAAAGTTTTCCATATTTTTTAAAATATACAGTGAAACCTGTCTATAGTGGAAAATGTGACTGTTGGACCATTGATAGCATTAGGTTTAACTGTATTAGGTATAATTTTCAAATGTTTTTAATGTAGATTTTGTCATTGAATAATTCTTTTATTCTAATTTAATCAACTCATTATTTTACATCATTATCCCCGTATATGGAGCTTATGGAAAACCTGTCTATGGTGGAAAACCTGTCAATGGTGGAAAATTTGCTCTATTTTATAGTAGTTTTCATTGTAGTACAAAGTTTTAAAAAGTCTTCCAAAAAGTTACAAAATGATTATGGGATAATATTGCACAAAATTTTAACCACTTTTGGTTTAATAATGTAATAAAACTTGAATAGATGAATGTCAATTACTAGAAACGAGATTCTCAGTAAAATACTATATGTGTAATATATAATGAAGGTTGAAAACAGAAATAAAATTCAGAGCAAAAAAGTAAATAGCAAAGGAAAGCAAGCAGTGAAAAGAAAAAGCGATATTATTTTGAAAGGGTGTAACGAACTCTGCACAGGCTTTGCAATGAACAAGAAGGAAGATCATAAAAGTGACCCTCAATATTACCGAGTCTGGGCAACACTTGCGGCGGCCATTAACGTGCCTTTTATGGCACTGACCTGTTTTCTAAATTCTCCTCGCTTTCTTCCCTTCAAATACATTTTTTCCTTCTCTCATTTTTCCACCAACTAAAACAAAACTCGACTACAAACAGGAAGTTCACACATAATTTCGAGAAAACGTTGGCCGAAATCGAATATCACGCGGGAGACCGATGAGCAGACGATTATCACGTCCGTCTCCCGCCAGATGGCGCTACCAGTATCCTTTATTTTATACATCACGTAGGATGGGTTAATTCTATGAAAATTAACATCCGCCTTTTATTGGGGAATTTACATATAGGACATGGAAAAGATTACAATATTATGTGAGGAGAATTACACCATTACACACACTTCCTGTTTAGGAAAAAGATGGAGGCGTTTTTGAACGAGTATACTGAGTGAGAAAAAAATGGCGGCCATGACAGTCGATCGAGGACATTTGATTATGTAAAATAAAAAGTACATGCAGTTTGTATGTAAATACATGTTGGGTGTTTCATAATGCCGGCAGTATCTCGGTTTCGTTTTTATAATGTGTGAAATGACATTCAAAAGTTGCACTTCAACTGGGCAAAGGCGAGTGGGAATATTTTTCAACAACCAAGATGGCCGCCGTCAACAAATTGAACTGTGACCTTTCACTTGAAATTCAAACCTAAGCCACAGACGTTTTATGCATTGCAAATGATTAAATCCAATCGACCATTAACTTTTAAACGCTTGAAACAGTAAAAATGTCTCACTTTTGCACATGTTACAAACTTGAGACATGGTTTAACATAAGGAAAAGTAATTGCACTTTCACTTTAACATGTGGTTTGGACCAATTTGTAAAGCAACTATAATAACAACAGTTCATCTATTTTGTAAATTGGTTTCGATTACATGCTCATTAACTAAAAACTGAATAACAATTATTTCAAAAGTTCTATATTTTTTGGAACATAATGCAATAAAACTTTCTTTTTGCAGCATGGGCATGGGCATGGGAATCAAGAAACATCTTAGATTTACTAGTGAGTTTACTTTTGGACATAACTTTATGAGAAAAAAATGTGACTATTTGTGATTGCATCAAAAATTGTTACAAATATTGTGAAAAATCAAATTAGAAAGATTTACTGTTAAAAATCAAATTAGAAAGATTTACTGTTAAAAATCAAATTGGAAAGATTTATTATTAAAAAATCGAATTATAAAAATTTATTGTGAAAAATCAAACCAACGAAATTTATTGTGAAAAATCAAATTACCAAAATTTATTATTGTTAATACTTTTTGCATAAAATGTTTCTAATAACAAGCTGTTTAAATTACTTACTATATAGTATAGTATTTATTACTGATAGGCCATACTTAATCATTTCGAATAAACTTGTTGTTTTGTTCATAAAACCCCCACATTTTTTCCAAATTGCTGAACATTCTGTCGGAATTACCCCTGTCAAAAATGTACATCTAATAACACTGACTGAGAGGGAACTAAATCCATGAAGATTCACACACTTGCAGTAGCCAATCGCAGCATCAGTAAACCAAGGAACACGAAGCTGACAGTGTTGCCAAACTATTTGTGAAAATAGAAGAACAAAAAATTGCAAGATAAACCAGTGACAAAAGTTTAGACAACAAGGGCCATTTGTGTTGTTGCTACGCATGAAGTCTTCACGACTTCTATTATTTTTTTTCAAGACAAACAAAATGAAATAAAGAAGAAAAAAACAGAACATTCAACTTGACAGTTTGTACCTGGCAGAATTATTTGCACCCAGGGGTTGTAAAAAATAGATACTTATGAGGGAAAGATTTAGAGAATTTTTTACAATATATTTTACAAAATTAAGATTGAAATAAATAGGGAAAAAGAACTAAAGACCTTGCCAAACGCCTGAACAGCTGTGTGATTAAGTGTGACATTCTCAAATATAGTAATTTGACATAGTGTAAAATAAACAACTTGTTCATTTCTGGCTCCTAAAATGAACATTATACTTACTTCACACTAATATGTGAACTAATGTGTGATAAATGAGCTGTTTCCGACTCAAGGACAGACAAATACATACAAATAACAGTTCATATTATAATTAAGCGTGCTTAAATTTCTTCTAAATATGACAATTAACAACATGAAAGGGATTTATTACAAGAAACATACACCAGTTATATACCACTGCAAAAGTTACTTACTAATTATCAAAGTTAGTTCCTTCATATACAATGTCAGTAGAAACAGCCTATATATTTATAGTTAATAAAAAATTTAATATTATAAATTATAGACTCAACATTATTATTGATATTGAACAACTTATCATCTTTAATTGAGATCCCATATTAATTTCTTCCGTTTACATTGTTTTTAATTATTTATTTAGTGCCAAAATACTATCATTTAAGGACGGCGCTTATTTTATAATTATCAAAGGAATTGTAACCTAATTTTTGAATTACCCCCAAGGGCGAATTCAAAAACCATGTTAGATTAGGTTACATATTGCAAACGCTCATTTCGATTGCCTCGTCGCTTTATATTTAGAATAATATAATAAAAATTCGCTGTTTTAAAGGAAATGATTTGGGTCAAACCTATGTATTTACATTTGGACAAGTATATAAATAAAAGCCACTGTGTTTGAGTTGTTAGTAATTTAGAAAATGACATTTAAAAAAAGTAATTGAACGAAACACGAACAGTGAATAAATTAGAAGAGGAAGGGGTTTTATTGGACAGTGTTGTACGTCAAGTTTAAATAAAGAATAGAGTGGGAATTTTAAAAAATGCACAAGTTGTTGTAAATTACCACGTCAGTTGAAAATTGCAACTCATGCCGTGTTATCGTCCATAAGTTTCCAAAAAGAAATCATGCACTCACTCTTCTAAAAGTTTAACCAAATTTTTTGCACTTTAAGTTCATTTCCCTCTACTACCATCCAGCTACTATACAATATCCATAAGTAAACAAGCAATGTTTCTCATTTTTGACAACAGACGGCACTCAACGAGAATATTATAATGAAGTACTTTTTGGTGCGCCATCTGGTGTTCGAAGTTAAAAAATGGCTTCATATTTTCAGCCAAATAAGCAAAAACAATATTATTTGTAACTATTTGGTTTGCCATGGATGAAAATTATCATTACGGGCAGTCTGACTTGTCTAATGGCGGCCGGTATGACTTGTGTAATGGCGGTCGGTCTGACTTGTCTAATGGCGGCCTCAAATCTTAGGTTTCTATTCTGTTCAACAATATTTCCAACTATAGCTCCAGTTCAAAAACTTTATTTTGAGTTTATAGTTGACGTAGGCCTACTTTACGGATGACCCCTTATATTTACACATTTCAAACTTAAAACAAGGTTAATGAGTTGCTGTTAGATTTCATCACTCGTTTTTATGTTTCCTTTCAAATGAGAGGTGAAGATGGTGAGAAAAAAATTCACAATTATAGCAATGGCGGAAGTGTAGGTCGTTTTTCATAAGCAGATTGAATTTCAATCGATCTATGACGTCATAACCATTAATCTTTCCTCACGAGGCTAACGACCACTTCCGGACTACATTGTGACGTCATCAAGCACCCTACAAAAGTCACTGATCTGCAAACAATTTGTACAAAATTGCCAAAAATTATTTCATAAACACCAAGCAACAAAATCGATATACGTAATCAATATTCAATACACGAATCAGGAAATGTTATATAACCAAGGTCATTAAACATTTTATTAGTTTTTTGGCTTTATTATATCATTAAACTGAAAATTATTTTTTAACAAATGTGGAAATAAATTCCACTGAATTGTTAGAAAACAGCTACAGCAGTTAAAAATATAATTAATTTCTGTACAGGTTTTTAATTTCAAACCAGCCACTGCATTTGAAAAATATAAGTTTTGAATTTCAAATATAGGCCATTATAGGTTTTAAAGGTTATTTCAATGTACTAAAATAAAGGTTGATATTTAAGTTTTTATAGGCTGGGAACCCTATATTTTAAAACTATATGCAACATTTGGAAATACGATATAATATACTTTTCTAATATTTATTTTCACCGAAGTTTCTAATTAAATTAACTAAATATTATTAATTTCAAACCTGTATTTTCCAAACAATGTTTTCATTTAATTCACAATAAATTCTGTAGAAATGTGTGCAAATTCGTTATTTATTTCCCTTTTTGACAACAGCAATTTTAATTAAAAAAGTGTGCTACAAAAAATCTTCCAAAATGTTGCCAATTTTACGACAATTAAATTACGTAAATTACAATAATTTCCTCCATTAATTTTTACACAGTAATACCCCCAAATTTAATCTAACTTCTTAATTTTAATATGACATTCATGATATGGGTGGGTGGGCCATTTAAATTCAGTTTGCAAACTTTTCTTTTCTCCAATTAACTTTCACTCATACGTGACTAAGCTTTAGTTTCAAGTTGAAAGCTGCAAACAAAAAAAAGTCAATGGAATTTTGTGCAATGTACAGGGTGATTCAAAACTAATTCAACATTTCTCCATATAAATGTAATTAGGCCTAGCTGCTTCAAACACAATCCATTTATTAATTCAATCCATTAGGAGAGAAACACACAAACAAACAAAAAAAGATTAAGTAAATAAACTGAATTTGACAACAGGAAAAAAAATCCCAAAACACATCAAAAATTGCGCTCCTATTTATTATCAGATTCAGGAATGACAAAAATGGCGGATATTTCAAGACAAGTTTGATAAGTTATTATCTATAAAAGAACAGTTCATCCGGTCAGATCATCGTCCTTTTAAATCAGCACCAAACTTTTCTACAGTGTTGAAATTTAATGAACAAAAAAAGTGAAATTAATCAAAACACCTTCTTGTATGGGGTCAAGTACTTCTCAAATATTTGCACTGTAAACAACACCTGAAACATGTGTACATATCAATTAAAAACCCTCTTGAGACGTCATCTGGCTTCGCTAAATTTCAATCGATTCACGAACAATAACAGAGAATTGAGAACAGCGCCACCCACGGCGAAGATTCGAATGAATAACTCCCGTTATTCGCCGCTGCGGACAGCGCCTCATATAAATAATATTATAAATAATCTAAATAAATGCACACACATATAAAGAAAAAAAATACTATAATTACGAATTACATTCATGTGTTACGAAGGATAAACTGGATGAAAAATATGGCGGCCAAAAAAGGTCAACGAACCAGAAAATTTACGACTTTTCCCCAAATGAAACAAACAGCATAATGGCGACTTTCAAATTAACAGTGTCACGTTAAATGCTAATTGGTCTTTAAAAAATAACTTACATACAACCCCTTTCATTATATCCTCACACCCCCGTAAAAATATAACGATTAAAAAATAGTGAGACAATTAAATTACCAAAAATTCCACACCGAACATTAAAATATTAAATTCTAAAATACGAATTCTTTTAATATAAAATGACGTTCCTTCACTCAAAAGACATGCATTGTTTATTTTCCCATCAAGGATTTATTCGTTTTCAAATTTACAAATCCACAATACTGAATATAAAACGAAAAACTGTCATTGCAATTATATTGCGGCAAGCTATTTCCTCTGCAACTTTTGCGCAACTAGATGGAGAAAACATTGCACTGGAAATACTTCTATGCAACTTTATTGCACAGGATTCGGACGTTCGTATTTCGATAAACATCGTTAAAAATCGGAAAATTGACAACTTATACGATGTAATCGAACTGATTTCAAGTGATAGTGTGATATTTGGATACTATATGCATTGCTATATGGGTATATTTCTTTATAAAATGCAGAAACAACTGTACGAAATTTACTAAACTGAATATAAAACGAAAAACTGTCATTGCAATCATATTGCGGGAAGCTGTTTCCTCTGCAACGTTTGCGTAATTAGAAGTGGAAAACATTGCACGAGAAATAATTCGGCGCAACTTTATTGCGCAGGATTCGCAGCTTCGTATTTCGATAAACACCGTTAAAAATCGGAAAATTTACAAGTTATACAAAGGTTATATGATGTAATCGAACTGATTTGAAGTGATAGTAAGATATTCAGATGCTATGTGGGTGTATTTCTTTATAAAAAGCAGAAAAAATCGTACGAAATTCGCAGTGACTTGATGGATTTATATGGGGGATAATTGGTAAATTACGTGCGGATTATATCAAATTGGCACCATAATGGAAGTTAAAATGGCCACAAATTACACACATAGTGATGAGAATTAATGTCAGTTTCAGACGCCGGTAATTTGTCCATCAGTTGCCAATTTAGTGTCTACTATTTCAATTTAGTTGCCATTATATACATAAGTTGGCCATTTATTTCAATCAACTTGAGTCGCAAAATCTCAATCCTAAGCAATTTTGTGCAGTGCATACAAGTCAGTATCAGGTTTTAACCGTCCAAAATCAACACTATTTTTAGGAAAGTGTATTTTAAGCCTATCTGCTTTTAGTAAACCTTGTGCAGACGTTCAAACAGGAAATAATAGTGGAACAGTTTATAAAAATCTGCAAGGAAGACACAGAACTTAACCCTAAACGGATTTAGATTTCAAAAAATACTCCTCAAAATTGCGATATAATATAACAAACTATACTAAATAGGTGAATGAACAATAATCCGAAATTATGCTATGCATGACTAGTTTCATGACATTTTAAAAATTAAAAATGACAAAGCACGAAGTGGTTGAAACACTAATAGACATCTGACAAAACTGGAAAAATTTCGTAAATTCAACTTAAAAACGAAAAAACTTACAAAAACAGGTTTAATATGAGCAATACTGTATTACAGTTTGCCTGGCAACACTGGGCTTTATTTCAGTTCACTTCCACAGAAAAACATGAATTTATAATATTATATAAAAAATAAACAAACAAATCAACAAATTAACATTTTAATTTCTTTATTATCTGCCATCACTGTAATTCCCAAAATGACACTGTAGATGGCGCCACTGCATCACATTTATTCTATGTAATTTTCATAAAATATAAGCTAAGGTGTCAGACCATATGATAAATAAATACAAGGCCATTTCGTAAATATTTATGTAAAAAGTTGGCATAAAATCGCCACATAATTTGCGCATGTCCCCTGGGGGTTGTTCAAAACGTAAGATGAAAATACGATTTCATTGTGTGTAAAATAGATGTTTAGACAAAGGATGTGTATGAAATGGTAATGAAAAGCAAATGTTGGCCTATTACTTAGCAATGAAGGATCATTATCCTTCAAGGGGAAAACGTGATTATTGAACAAAGGGCGTATTTATGGTGGTGGTGCCACTTTCCCATTTTTCTTGTTAAAAAATAGCACTGTACAATGTCAGCTGGGGTTATCACCCCTTCATACA
The DNA here is from genome assembly GCA_034695945.1 of Glomeris hexasticha. NCBI lineage: Eukaryota > Metazoa > Arthropoda > Diplopoda > Glomerida > Glomeridae > Glomeris > Glomeris hexasticha. Next base: position 8,305 of record JAQIWR010001024.1, read on the forward strand.
TACTGAATGTAGTAAGTATATCACATAGAACTTAGTGAAACTTTTCTAGTTTAAAATGCACATCCGGTTCTTCCCAGAAAAAAAAATTCCCAATAAAACCCCTTATAGTTCTGTGTGATCTAGAGTGACAGAGCCACACTGAACATGAAACGAAACGTACTTTGCCCAACCCTGACATTCGACCTCGCACCTGAAAATTGAATATCATCTGCCGAAGGACTTGAACAGGACTTTGCTTACCATTTTTTATCACACAACTGCATTTGTCATAAATTATTCCTCAGTTTATAAGTGTAATTATTTCACGAGAGGGAACGTTCAAAAACCATGTTCTAACTGGAAATACTAGCTAAAAACTGTATATGAAAATTAAATTACAAATTACAATAAATGGTGACAATCCTATGTTTAAAAAATCAATTCACTCATTTATACCAAGGAGTTGTTTATACGTACAGTGAAAACTGTCTATGGTGGAAAATGCCTGTGGTGGAAACCTGTTTATGGTGGAAAATTTGACATTTTTTGAATTATTAATAGCATTATATAGGAAAGTTTTTGAAAACCTGTCTATGGTGGAAAATTGAATTTGTTTTGAAATTATTGATAGCATGATTAATGTTTTTAAAAACTTGTTCATGTTATAAAAACCTGTCTATGGTGGAAAACTGAATTTTTGTTGAATCACTGACATCTTGATTTATGTTTTTAAAACCTCTCTATGCTAGAAAAACCTGTCTATGATGGAAAACTGAATTTTTGTTGACTCATTGACAGCTTGATTTATGTTTTTAAAACCTCTCTATGCTGGCAAAACCTGTCTATGGTGGAAAATTGATTTTTTTTGAAATTATTGATAGCATGATTAACGTTTTAAAAACTTGTTCATGTCATAAAAACCTGCCTATGGTGGAAAACTGAATTTTAGTTGGATCACTGACAGCTTGATTTATGTTTTTGAAACCTCTCTATGCTGGAAAAACGTGTCTAAAATTATAACATTTTCATTGCCACATGTTCCACCTATGGGAACAAGTGTTCTGTAGACCATAGTGAAACCTGTAACCTGTTTATAGTGAAATAATCACAAAGGACTGGAGAAAAAGTTTTCCGCATTAAAGTTTTCCAGCATTTTAAATTATGCATCATACTTTCATTAGTTTAAACAACAAGTAACCTCAAATTTCCACTATAGGCAGGTGTGTTTCTATCTCGCATATGCAGGTTTCCACCATAGACAGGTAACCCTACATTAATACATAATTTACATTTTATTTATTTTATATTTTATTCTGCATTTATTTAGCATGCAGAATATAATAGTACTTTGATTTGTAATGGTGCAATTATATGTATTTTGCGTGCTGCAGTGGAGCCATCTAGTGGTTGTTTTTTTCTTATCACATGCCTCGTTAGGGTTAAACCCTTGGTTAAACATTCCATTCGGCTAATCTCATCAGGTTATGAAGTGCATAATTTGGAGTAAAAGCAAAAAACGGAACGAGTTTTAGGAATGCATAAATAATAATAGTAAACAAGGTGAATGAAAAGTCGATCGATTAGGATGCGGACGTTGAAGATGGCGGTCAAAGGCCTGATTTGCAGAATTTCTCCATCTTTTTTTTCCATTTATTTTTCCAGCAGAAACCCAGTTCGGTTCACGACACGAACGATAAGAGTGCAGTTGAAAATTCCCGTTTACAACACTTAAAAACCACTATCATTCACTAATTTATCTTCTGCACACAAACATTTATCCAAATGCCCAACCTTTTTTTTTAATCACCCCCTCTAGCAGAATTTGAAAGAAGAAAAAAACCTGAATATGTGTACTTGCTTAATTAAATTGTTAATATTAAATACACTATTACTTTGTTTTCAAATATTACACTTTGGATGAAATGGGCCGTATGTAAAGGTCAAGCGTTGTTTGTTTCAAGTTTTTGCACCCATTGCCCCGCCCATTTTAGCCACTGATCGAGCTGATATGCATTTTTTGACCACTCCCAACTGCAGGTCAACCCTTTCTTGAAAAATAAAAATACAAATACAAAAAAAATGCAACAAAAAAGCTAATATATCACTCTTGTAGCTGGCCATTATTACGATACTAAACTATTTTTACGATGCTAAATGCACTTGATATACAAGGTAGGTATATCCAATACTTTTTTCGCTTACAGTCAACATGTTTCCAAAAAATTCTATAACATTTCCAGGCTTTCCATTACTATTCCAGGAAATCCAGGAATTTCATACAATAAAATAATTACGTAAACACATTGAGATTTTTTAAAGTATATATGTACAATTAAAAGTATCCAGGTTTCCATGACTAATTTCACAATTAAATTACTTTTCCAGGATTTCCATGACTATTTTCAAATTCCATGACTTTTCCAGAAACTTTTCCACCATGATATTATACGTAGAAAAACACCCTGTAATAAATACAAATGTCACTGTCACCATTTTGTTTTTAAAAGTTTCTTTTATAGTTGTACCGAGTCCCGACATACGCGTTTTCGAGTTACGCATTTTCGCTTTTACGTCAAGAACAAAAAAAAATATTTTTTTTTTTAAGTAGAGATGGAGAAAAACGTCTGCGTTTCGTGATTTGTCAGCTGGTTAAAATGGGAGCAACGGCACAGGAAGAAGTTTTCAGTTTGTTTGTACCCCAGGAGAGTGTTCCGGGCAACAGTGCCAAATTCCACTAGCAAAACCAAGCAAATATCGCCAAGAAGCAATGCAGTATCCCCCCCCCCAGACACCTACTAATCATCACCAGATGCAACCCACATTTTCCCCTTACATCATCATCATCATCATCATCCCCTAATATTGCACAGCAACATCTGCTCTCCAGTTACTATACATTTTCAGCAACTCCAAAAAAAGAAACCTCAAATGTCGGATACAATTAATTCGAAATTTCAACCGACATAAGTATGTTTAGCTGCAATAAAAATGAAAAAATAAAGACAATGACCTAAGTGGAATGTGTTCGGATTAAAGGGGCCATCTTGCAAATCCTTCCCGGCATGCACCTCGTTTCCTGAGCTCATCTAGACAATGCTGAAAGCAATAAATGTCTGTGCATCCAATCATCATAGTGTTACTTTAAACCCCAATGAAATAAAAAAAATGCCTACATTTTCACATTTTCAGATCCACATTTTAATTCTTTAATCCCTCTAACTGGTTCAGTACCTATCTGAATTACTAGGCTTAAAGCTGAAATACCTTTTTAAACCTAACTTCAAACTATTTAACCCTTTGATTGGGGAAAGTTTCCTGTATACTAAAAACTTTTTTACAATCAGGTTGCCATGTTTTTTTGGACAGTTTTTTGGTTCCTAATATTTTTTTCTAAGTCCTATGAAGTGAATAGTACCTTTTGACATGAACAAAAAATGAAGGTGAGTCACTTGTGAATGGACCTCTTAAATGGTCCTTTGTTATTAAAGGTGATAAAAAAGGTGTCACAAAATTCCACAGTCTTGCTTCAGACTTTGAGACACATAAAACACTTGTTTCAAAGAACTTTGTCTGAATTGTTACACAACTTTTTCTTGGTTGAATCTTCGGTTTCTTTCACCATGTTCCTAATCGGATTATCACAAGTGGCCATTTGCCCATTATAACTTTTCAAGTGCACTCAACTGGAGCACTTGAAAAACTCTTCACAACAAAGAATAGTTGTTACTTTTTCACTAAATTACTACTATATATACTTATCCCCCATATTAGTTTAAAGAAATCCATTTTAATATCAAAATATGACGTACGCCCCCTGTAATAGGAAATACATTTCTCATTTTTTGAACAAAAACACAGCCCAATTAATTATAACAGTTACATTAAAAATTCCTATATGACATAAGTTAAAAGTTGTACTTAATTAAAGTAACATTTTGCAGCTTAAATATCATTAATATCGACTTTGCTCCATCAGATAATTTAATTTGCTAATTTCAGGAAATACCAATTTATTTATTGCACATTTCATTGACAGAATGCTCCACTTTTTAGTTGCACCAAATCTCAGCCTTTGGCTCCTCCCACCAAGATCCTCATTGACCAGTTATATTTCAGCAATGATTAAATTGAAACTGAAATAATAATCCAATAAAATAATAATGTAAAATTCGGAATTGTTAAATTACATTTCTATTAAATGTAAAATTAATCATAAAACTTTATCTTGAAGGAGGAAACAGGGTAACTCAATAAATAGGAGGATGCGAGGAACCAACCAATGAAAAAATTCAAACCCTGCTCGCAGTTTGTCATACACCTAAGAAAAGCAGTTATCCACGTAATACATTAAACAAACTAAAATAAAAAACCAAAGGTGGAATTGTACTTTAACAGAAGTTGTTTGACTAGCTGGGTGTGTAGATAAATTGTGTAATTTTGACATCAAAATAAATCAGTTTATAGTATGTGGTAACTAGTTACACACAAATCTTCATTTCACATATCACATAAATTTAGCAATTCACCGTGTACTTGTTTCAATCAGGAAAAGGAAAATGTCATTTTGTATGGGGAAAGTAGAAGTTGCAAACTGTTGTGAAAATTATTGCTTTTATGCACAGTGGAAAGTTGCAAATACAAAAGTTTTCTATTAGATTTCAGGAAGTTGATAGTTGTCATGTAAAATGGAGTTACAGTAGAAATTACGAATTGAATGTGGTGCATTTTTTGTAGTGAAATATGTGATAAAAGTTTGGGAAGTTTGGGAGAATTTAGAGGGGAAGTGAGGTATAGAAGAAGAAGAAAAAAATGGCACAAGTCTGCAAGAAAGCGGCACTTGAATATAAAACACGGGAATAAATATTTGCACGTGGGAGGAATTAGACTCTCTTTTCTCTCTTCTCAAGATAGAAATCTCAGGCAAGTCGTGTTTACGTTTGCCATACTACGCACCCATTTTCGGTATTGCTCCGGGCAGTGACGTCACTCACACAACCATATACACAGAGTAAAACAATGGCAAATGTCGCATGAATTCGGTCAAAAAACTAACCATTTTTCATAATACTTACAACGGGAAAAACCACTTTTCTACTTTCCATTCTTTACTTCATTTATTGTTTTTCTTTTCCTTTTAAAAAGTAGGCTTAACTACGGACTTAATAAAGCACAGCCTCAACAAAACAATTTAACATTTTGCATCTAATAACGAGGCTAATCTTCACTGAAAACCAATCTTCATTTTGGAATTTCTCACCATGCGTTGCTAAAACAAAAAAAATGATTCTCACTTCTGATACCAGATGGCGCTGCGAATTCCGCTGTTGATCAGCAGCTCAAAATCTAAATTCTGACGAATTAAAGGAGAACTGACATGGTTTTGGAGCATACCCTGATAATCGCCTTTTTCAGCAGTTATTGCGTCCCTTATAGCACTGGCTAAAGCAGAAATCGATTAAAAATTGAAAAACAAAAGTTAGTAGCGTTTTCCCGAATTGGGCGCCAAAGCGTTTCCATGGAAACGGCCCTGAAAACGGCCCTGAGGATCGAGCAGCTTGCGGCGGCTTTCGAACGGCTGCGAGTATTGTTCGATATACTCGCATCCGCTCGCAAGCTCCTTGTAAGCCGCTCGCCGACGCCACATTCGGTAAAATGCTAATATAAACTTTTGTTTTTCAATTTTTAATCGATTTCTGCTTTAGCCAGTGTTATAAGGGTCGCAATAACTACTGAAAAATGCGATTATCAGGGTATGCTCCAAAACCATGTCAGTTCTCCTTTAAGAACAGCCTTGTTCCAAGCCCAATTAAAGGATTATTGGAGCGCTCCATTGTTCAACAATTAGCCGCCATTTTTGCTAATCCTGTAATTGGGCTTCTTTGGAACGTTCGGAGTGCCGTTAGTATACCTGCTCTCCTGTATGCTCCCCTATTCACGCCTATTTTTTATACAAAAAGTTTAAAATAGGTCTCCCTTTAAGGAAATCGCTTATAACAAAATTCGCTTATTATGTACGAATTGTTTTGCACCACCAAACATTTTTGCATGTGTGTAATATCACAAAACTCGATTTAACAAACGAAATCGGTATTAACGACCACGAATCGCGAAAAATTGCCAATTTCACAATAGCTATAACAATATTTTTCAACTGAAAAATCAATGTACAGTTAAAGGTAAACTGACAGGGTAAAGTTTGTGAAACGAAATGCTTCGAAAAATGTCCCGTGCAGCAGTCAACTGAATAACAGAATTATCGTATTTTTTCCGATTTTTGCGACGAATAGTTATTTTTATATTTATTAGTAAAGTTTTGTGAAATCGGGATACAAAGGGATACAAGCTGTCAAAATTGACAGTGTATGTGCGCACGCTCATTGGCTGACACGGAAACGCCACTCGATGAAATTATCGACGATCGGTCTCATTGGCTGGCGCAGGACGTTATGACGCCAGCGCCATGACGCCGCACTTCTGTGACACCACGGCGTCACATTTTTAACTAGTCGTAACTTCTTTTTACTAACTTTAATGATGTTTTTATTCCCGCCAATCGTTTTTTTGGCCCTGTATCAGTAAACTGCATGGGAACCTTTTCAGGGTATGCTCCGAAACCCTGTCAGTTCTCCTTTAAATTGATAACCCTATTTTCTTTCATATGTTTAGTTTTTAAATCGGGTGTAAGGGTACGATAAATCCGGAAGTTGTCGGAATTAACCAAGGAGGCCGTAGTGTGGACAAAGAAAGGACTCGGAGACACACACTGTGTACGTGCAACGCGTTCCGTTCCCAAATTGGAAGAGAGAGAACCCGGACGCGCATCGCTATTTTATTCGAGTATTTAACAGAATATCCGATAGGTGGCGCTCACCATTTAAAAAACGGCGCTTTAACTACCGGACGAGTATTCATACTACTGACAGAAGTAGCTGATTGTCCTGTCATTTTTCACATGGTTGCCAATGAATCGCCCCTAAATATTGTCTTGAAAAATAAAATCTTTTGCACATAAATACTAGAGTTCATTGCCGATGCTGGCATTCAATCAGTTACTTTACGATGCGCTGTTGACAAGTTTCAAGCAAAAACCTTGGAAACGTTGAAGCATCCGATTTTTTTGCCATTTTGAGCATGCATCACGTAAAGTCATACTTTAAGTTATTTTCTAATCTGAAATGAATTTCGCAGCCTATACAAGGCGAAAAAATTCGGAAGCTTTGCGCTTCCGACATTTTTGCTTAAAACTTTTGAACGGCCCATCGTAAAAAAAACAGCGATTGAGCGCGAGCATCTGCAATGAACTCTAGTGCATGCAAAAGATTTTATTTTTCGCTACTGGAGC
>JAQIWR010001025.1:0-15623 GCA_034695945.1 Glomeris hexasticha
ACGCACGCACGCACGCACGCACGCACGCACGCACGCACGCACGCACGCACGCACGCACGCACGCGGTAGGCCACAGTGGACAAAATCACGATACTATGTGCGCCTACCCAGACCAGTATCGATACTGCTCCAGACCGCACGCACGCACGCGATTAACCTGCAATTTGACGTCAACTTACTTTGTCTCCTATTAAGAATAGTAGTCCATTCTCAGCGTATGTTTTGAATCTCATTATCACGTCGACGTTGTTCGCAAAGTTATGTCGGCGACGTGGTAAAATCAAATAGCCATTTCCTCCGAATTGATATTCAGTTTCTTGTTTTTCCTTCACTAATTTACCCCGGGCATTTACGCCATCATAGTTATTTTCCCCGTAACGGAAGTTCCACAGGCCGACCGGCTTCTCATCAAACACGACTTCTTCGATGGAACCGACATAGTTCTTATGGCCAACTTCAGGTTGGACTGCGGCATCTTTGGGAATTCCACCCACGTAGAATTTCGACAGTTCCTGGTCTAAGTTGAAGACTGCGTAATGGCCGGGAAGTGTGTCTTCGCTGATCGAGTCTTCTTCTTCGTGCGAACGTACCCTTAGCGTGACAGTTTTTCCAATACTAAGAGCATGGTAAAAGTTAGAAATAGGACATACACAGAAGAATAAGAGGTTACGTATACCGTTCCATGATGACTTGGTGCCATTGACTATCGTCAACTTTCCGATCGTTATGGATCTTCTTATGGCCGGATCCGAGACTCATTTGCAGGTTCACTTTGCCTTCGTTTATTTCCAACGCCATGTAATCATCCTATAATAATAATAATATAATAATAAAGTTGAAGCTTCCAGGTATTCAACAACGTTACAACAACGTTGCCAACCCCATTTTAACCTACCGTCCTTGTCCTCTTCATTCTCTCATGTGTTCCTATCTCATTTCCCAGGTACACTAGAAGCCCATCGGGTTGTGTCGTGTTAAAGAACAACGACAGTTGAGTTGACGTAGCCGTGTCTTGCAGACCTTCCGGATTATGAAGTTGCAACGTTGTGTTCTCATAGAACTTCATTCCAACTGTAATCTACATAACAACCGATATTACTTCCAACTTTAACTTAAACTAACCTTCCGTAACATTCTTACGCGATTGGCTTGATCGCGCGCCAGCGCGATCTTCCTCTTCAGCTCCTTTATCTTGTCACCTACATCTGTTCCAATAACCCTTACTTCACTTTCTTTACGTTCCAATCTTGTCAAGAGGCTTGTCAGATCAGGAACCAATCCAACAACAGTGTTCACTGCAAACGATCCAATTAATTACTCTTTGTTTTGGTGATGTTTGATCTAATACGTACCTTGATTGCTGGCACGTATGATGGCCTGATTAGCATCTTCAATGTCTCTTGGAATCTGATCTGCACGTTGTTTATCATTTGGGAGTTTAGCCACTATGTCCTGAACACGGTCCAAGGCATCGGTCGCTTTCTCGTTAGCGGTCGCAGCGATCCTTTTCGCTTCCTCGGCTTGTTGGCTGATGGACACTACCAAAACCAAATTCCTCCTTCTTATCTCCTTTCTATACAAGATAAACTTTCCTTAAAAAACTACAACTATATGGGCTTACGTGCTGGTAATCTATCCATAGCCCTGTTGAGTTCATCTAAGCCCAGACGCGTGACTTGGTTCATTTTTGCAACCACGTCCACTCCAGCTTTTGCTTCTAACAGTCTTCTTGCTAAATCTTCCTCAACCTTTGCTTTTGCTCTTCTAGCTTCTTCCAGTAATCTTCTACTTATCTCCAAGGAACTACGTGCATCTTCGTCTAATCCATCCGACTGAAAGGAAAATTATTCCAAACACGATGAACCTTCTTTCTTCTATTACAATCTATCAGGGAAGAGGATATAGATGGTATTGTTTAAAAACATACAACATAAGTAGCATTGTTAGCAGTTGCAACAGCTAAGGTAGCTGCTTCCAGTGCTTCGTTGATAGCGTTGACGATATCTGTGTACGAATTAACGGCAAGTACAGCGTTCTTTGCAATTTCCCTTGTGTCCTTTAACAAACTACAATAACATACACCATTTATAAATACTATTTAAGAATAGGTGATTAGGGCAATCAAGTAATTTAATGTTATACTTGTCTAGTTCTTTAGCTTGTTGCATCAACCGGTCAGCATGATGTTGCGCCTTCCTCACTTCCAAGCTAACGTCTTGTAAACCATCATCCATTTCCTTGATGTAAGCCCTCAGTTCATCTGTGAGCTGTTTCAGTCTTTCCATGTCGATTCCCAATTGCTGTTTAGAAACATTTAAGCATAGTGCATGAAGATATATCTAAATAGGTCAGAAGTAATCGGATTTACCGCAAAGGCATTCCGCGCATCTTCCAAGAACTTCCTCGCTTGTGCAAGAAGTTCACGTGCTTCTGCCAACAAGGTCTCAATGTTCTCTGATAATACATTAATCCTCTGAACCTTTTCCTAGAATATAACAACATATTAAACTTTTATATTATCAATAGCCGTCAATAAATATATGTTAAGGGTCGTCGTACGTTAGCTCCCGGCTTCTTATTCTTCGTATTAAGTTGCTCGGCTGTTTTCGCAGTGTCTAAAGCTTGGGAACTAATGTTTAATAGTTCACGTAGTTTCTCTTGGAGTTCATCTAATCCACCACGTAACTCAACTAATCTTTCTTTATTCTGCTGAGCCGGAAGAGCAAAAGCCTTGGCACGTTCCAAAACTAAAATTCGTCAAAAGTCAACAGTCATAATTCTAAATCCCTAATTACAATGTTCAACTACAGGGAAATTTGTCGAGTTTGACACCCTTATATGTTGGCCATAAAACCTAGTTAAACACGTTTTTCATTTAAACAGAAAATAGGATGGTTTTACATTGAGGTGACCCTCAGTAACCTGACCGCATGCGTAATTTGAATTTCGCCGAATTTCAAAGTATGTGGATATATGTTTATAATGTATTTTATCTAAGTCTGATAAGTTGCCGACTATATATATTAATTTATAACACAACTGAAGAAAATTGGACACCATTTCTGATTTTTCAACAATTTAAATTTCGGCTAACGTCATTATAAAATTAATTTTCCTTGTTATCATTATTTCTTTTTATAAGATTATGTATGTTTCATGCTTAGAAATGTATTAAAAATTCCATGCAAATAGTATACTGTATTAGGCATTTAAAGTACTGATACCAATATTTAAAATCATTGGACTATATTACATAACATACTGTTATTAATATTAATTCCATTAAAAATAAAGACTGTAATTTTTTTTAAAAAACCTAAAAAGTATGTATGCAATAGTATTAATTATCTGTGTGTCTTTATACATGTTGCCAACCTGCTAAAGTTGACATTATTCAGATAGAACCATTATTGGCCAACATACACAGGTTTCACCATACAAAATCCCAAATTAAAATTCCTTAATTCTCACGGTCTAATGCTTCTTCAAGTTCAGTGTCAGATTTCTCTTTTGAAGGTGTAAAATCACGTGCTTTAATCTCCGCCAACATCCTTTCGGCTTCCGCGATGATACGGTCAAGATTCGGACCGGTATTGCCAATCAATCCGAGAGCAAGACGCAGAATTTCGTCAACTATTCCTAAAAAAAAACATTTATTTTACAGTAGTAATATATAATAATACTACATAACAGAATCTAACCCTGAACTTCCTTGATGGTGTCACGAATGAGTTTTTCAACTTCAAGTGCATCTTGTCGCGTTTTATCGGCATCGTGAGTCGTCAAGTTCGATTGATCTTTCGCTCTTTCAACCTAATTTTCATAATTTTTACTTAAATCCCGGTATTAGTTAAGTAACAATAAACATTTCCAGTTTAATATAACCTTTGCTTCAAGTTGAATGCTTTGTTGTTCCACTGATTCCAGTTGCAATTCAAGAGGAAGCAAGTCGACTGCGGTTTTATCCGAAATAAGCGAATTCACTTGTGGCTGCAAAAATCAAATAAATATTTTCATAAAGACCTTAATTTCACTTAAAACCAGTGTAATTGCATAAAACCATAACAAAGCAATCATTAATTTCCATTTATAAACGTCTCAAATAGGTAAATCGCTAGAATTAAATGAAAACCGGTTTAAATTCATAAAAGGCCCACTAGGTAGTAGCACTACATTAAACCACACCCAACTCTTAAAAACCAACCCAAATAAATGCAAACCACCCCAAAATGTAATTCATAACCAATGGCAACGAGAAACAGGACAATTTCAAAAACTATAGTCGGTCCGCATCCAAGGTTGCAGAAATGAAAACCACGAAAATTCGATAATAATTGGAGAAACATTACTGCCACCTATAGGATACTATCTAAACTATTCCCTAAGTTTAGGGAAATATATTGGGGCTATTGAGAAAATAATGGTAATTTTTTGGAGGGTTTCGGTAGAAATTTTGTTTTAGAAATCGCTGCAACCTTGAATGCGGGACAACTATAGTTTTTTTACATTTATGCTGATATTGCTGGTAATTGTTGGATATTTTCATCTGCACATTAAATTACTGTCTGTTTTTCTTATAAACAATATGTTGCAATATATACAGGGTGACCCGTAAGTCCGGCCTCATAGGAAATTATAAACGATTTGTCGGCAGTAATATTAATTTATTTACCCATAATTCATCCACAGTCTTGTTAACGTTTCCCAACCTGGCGTAAGCAACCTGGATAACAGATAGAACTTCAATCTCCTTCCACACGATATCGTACGAAAGGTGTAACGCGTCCAGATCGTCCAACAACACGTGAATGCAAAGCCCACATTCTGTAATATTTTCCAATGCAAATTTAATTCTATTTCTATTTTATGCCAACATAAAAATTATCATTCCTTTATACCTTGGCATCCAACATTTCCAACTAGAACCCAACGGTGCGGACAACTGTCGCACCTGTCGCCGACAACACCCGGAAGACATTCGCAACGTCCGGTGTAAGGGTTACAAGTTCCTCCAGTAGAGTAATTCTGCTTGCATTTACACTCTGGAATAAAATACAGCAAGTCACGTGACATGATAAAGGGTGTCCTGCAAATGGTCATCGACAACCGCCACACATAGATTTTTCGTTGTGTTTTTGTTTTTTTTTTTTGCAAATGGGATTTTTCACTTTATTAATTCAGTTGGACTTTTGTTTTAATTTTAATTTATATTTATATTACCTTTGCACCCATTTGGTCCCAAATTCCAATATCCTGCCAAACACCGGTCACATGTTCTTCCATCAACACCGGGTTTGCATTCGCACTGTCCGGTTTCAATGTCGCATTGACGGCTCGCGGCACCGTTGCCGCAATCGCAGGGAATGCAGGCTTCACATGATTCAAATCCCCAATATCCAGGCTAAAACACAATACATTAAATAGCTCCTGTGTTATATTGGAAAAATATTTTAATAATGACAAATAAGACGTTGAATTGATAGTTTACTCGGCACGTGTCGCACGCTTCTCCTTCCACGTTCGGTTTGCAAATACAAGTTCCAGATGAGTGATGGCATTCCTTCATTCCACACTGATCGCAATAGCATTCTATAATATATATTAAAACATTATTAATTAAAATACAACATTTAATGAAAATAAAAAACAAAAACAAAAACAAAAAAGTAATATTTAATGGAATTAAAAATAACATGTAATGAAAATATTTCAGAAATACAGTGAAACCAATCTATGGTGGAATCTGAAAGGACAGAAAAAACTTTCCATCATAGACAGGTTTTAGTGTATTTAATAGAAATATAAGCAATATTTAATAAAAATACTATAATTAATATTCCACAAAATAAAACGATTATTTATCCAAATAAAAATAAAACAATATTTAATAAAAATACTGTAAACCATATTTAGCTAAAATAATGTAAACGAAATTTAACTAAAATACTGTAAACAAATTTAATTAAAATATTGTAAACAATATTTGATGAAAATAGTTTAAACAAAATGTATTAAAAATACTACAAACATTAGGCCCTTTCGATTACAGTAGGATTACTTGTAACTTTTGATTGCATTAGGACCATTAGACCCCTTCGATTACATTAGGACCATTAGGCCTTTTGATTACATTATGACTATTAGACCCTTTGGATTGTATTGCGGGAATTGGGCCCATTGGATTCCATTGGGAACAATGGGACTAATGGACCAATTGGAACCAATGTATACTTCAGGTCTGATTAGAAAAACATTTGGCACTTTGGATTCCATTTGAAACATATTTAACAAAATCAAAAATATTAAACAAAATCAAAAATATTTAACAAAAACAGAAACAATATTTAATAAAGAGTCAACCTGAACCAACACTGAACAAAAATCAAAATTAAAGATTCATAGTTACGTTTGCAATTCTTCTGAATGATGGCATCTCCATAGAAACCCGGTTTACAGATCTCACACGCAGCTCCATGAGTGTTATTCAAACATTGAAGACATTCTCCAGTCACCGAATCACAACTTTCAATACTATTCGTATCGATGTTCTCGTTACACCTGCACGGCTTACAATAATCTCCTATTACTGTTGGTCTGCCGTAAAATCCTGCAGAACAGCTGTGTTCAAATCAACATCATTAATCCCCATAACTAGTAAATATATATTTCTAACTAATAAGCTATACTTACTAATCACATCTTGCTCCTGTATATCCTTCTTTGCACTCGCAGCGGATGTCCAATCCGCTTAACGACAACTCGCAACTTGTCGCGAAACTGTTCAAATATTACCAAAACATTATTGAAGGATTATTTTAGTAAGTTAATAAATATTACATTGTAATTGTTAATTATTACTTGTTTGATGATACTGGTTCTGGGCATGCGCAGATGAGGCAGTCATTCGGCGATCCGAACGTAGCATCGCCATGGAAACCTTCGACGCAGTGTTGGCAGTGAGTTCCCATTGTATTATGTTGACAGTTCTATTTTGTATAAATTGGGAAATTAAATATTGTAAATAGAAAGTTTAATTTGGATTTAATAAATAATTACAATGCAAGCGCCGGTTATGGGATCGCAAGACTCGGCGTGATTGTTGCAGTTACAAGGTATGCAGAAGCCACCAAAAGGTCCTGTTTGGGAACGGAAGTAACCCTTGGAACAGTCCTCACAAGAGGTGCCTTGATAGTTTGGAGGACATTGGCATTGTTCCACTGAAACAGCTTGCGAAGATGGAACGCTGCGGCCGTCACCAGTCGCGATGTCCAGCGTTACCTGGCTCAACCTGTAGAATGACACCAAATACAGATTTTTTTTATAGCCAACTTCTTGAGGCTAACATTTTCGGATGAGTCAACTTTTTTAAAAAATACGAAAATAATTTTACATATTTAATTAAAAAATTCCATTAGGACCATTGAGCCCTTTTAATACCATTAAGGCCATTAGCTCTATCTATTACATTCGGACCATTAGGCCCTTTCGATTACAGTAGGATCACTAGTAGCTTTTGATTACATTAGGACCATTAGACCCCTTCGATTACATTAGGACCATTGAGCCCTTTTAATTCCATTAGGGCCATTAGCTTTATCTATTACATTCGGACCATTAGGCCCTTTCGATTACAGTAGGATCACTAGTAACTTTTGATTACATTAGGACCATTAGACCCCTTCGATTACATTAGGGCCATTGAGCCCTTTTAATTCCATTAAGGCCATTAGCTCTATCTATTACATTCGGACCATTAGGCCCTTTCGATTACAGTAGGATAACTAGTAACTTTTGATTACATTAGGACCATTAGACCCCTTCGATTACATAAGGACCATTAGGCCTTTTGATTACATTATGACTATTACACCCTTTGGATTGTATTGCGGCCATTGGGCCCTTTGGATTCCATTGGGAACAATGGGACTAATGGACCAATTGGAACCAATGTATACTTCAGGTCTGAGAAGAAAAACATTTGGCGCTTTGGATTACTTTTGAAACATTGGGTCCTTTGAATCTGTTAGGACCATTGGGCCCTTTCGTTTACATTAGGACCTTTAGACCCTTTGTATTCTATTGCGACCAATGGACCCACTGGAACCAATGTATATTTCAGGTCTGATTAGAAAAACATTTGGCACTTTGGATTCCATTTGAAACATTAGATCCTTTGAATCTGTTTGGAACATTGGGCCCTTCTGCTAGATGGGTCCATTGGGCCCTTTGGATTCCATTACGACTATTGGGTCCATTGGATCTTATTAGAAACTTTGGGTCCTTTAGATCTATTTATTAGAACAATTGGGCTGTAAGGCGACTAAATAAGGTTATACCTTGACTCTGCACTTGATGTATGATATGTTGCTTTCAGGTACAGTTTGTCCAGATATGCTAGAACCAACATCAGCTGTTCGCGGGTTACAGCGGCCCGCGACACGTGTCGGAAGTTCCACTCGCGTAATTCCACTTCGATGCGTAAAGACTCTTTTTCCACTGCTTGTTCACCGTGTTCGTAAACCAGAGTTAAATTATTTCCCTGTAAACAAATATGTAACCAAATTAACCAACAACCAACCCCTGCTGTAGCATCCTTCACTATAAGAACACATTCCCTCCGTAAGTCATTTGTCCTCACGGTAACACGGTTACACCCATTTCCCACTTCCTATTACACACCTACAACTAACATACCTCTGTATAACAGCCACAAAGTACAATTATAAACAAAGAAAATAGAAAAATTTGCAAATTTGAATCATGTATGACATGAACTGTATTTTCTATCGGCCAGATTTATCAGCAGATCTGGATATTTTTGTTCAGATCTGGACAGAAATACTTTTCTATAAGGGCCTCATGGCTCTTATAGTGAAAGCAGACTTGCAGAAAGAAAAATACACAATTACAGACCATGAGGATAACTTCAGGCTCGACAACAGATGCTCCCGCGTCTCTCCTTGCGTTCGCGTATTCGATGACATAAGTTATTTTGCCACCGTAAGATGTAACCTAGTCAAGAATGCACCAAACATTTGAATTTTTGTCCTAATTATAACCTTATAAAAATATTAAAAAATAATATAATATCATTGCCAATTTAATACTATAATTTTAAATAATTTTCCAATTTAACGATGTTACGCAACAAACCTTATTTCCCAGATATTCATCAGGTGCCATGAAGTAGTAATAAGATCCAAGTGGAAGGTCAAAAGGAATATCAGTAACTATTTGACCACTGGTTGCTGGTAGTTCATCGGTCGCCGGGTATTCGTGGACCGTCGTTTGACCGATAAGAAGAGGTGCCGCACGCCAACCTTCCAGTTCCCTAACTTGGTACCAGAACAAATAGGAACTGGAACAACGTTCTGATCTTCCAAAGCAGAAACATTTAGTGCATCCAGCAGGATTTTTTTCTTCTAAATTAAAAGTTCCCGGCGTACATTCGCTGCATTCCGCTCCATAAACATTTTCCTGCGTAACCGATCCGTAAAATACCCATTTATGCCATATTATTATGTGATATAATGCTTGAAGGTAAGTACAAAAGTACCTTGCAGAAGCAAACAGCACTGTCAGGATCACAGATCTCAGTTTTGGTACCTCGCAAGTCGCAGTTGCAAAGTTGACAGAACGGGAAACCCCAGTAACCGGCGCGGCAACGGTCGCATTTACGACCGACAATGTTGTTCTTACAACTGGAAAACAAACAGTGTTTCTATAAGGTGTGTTATACCTTGTGGTATCACGTTGAATTGGAAAAAACAGGTTTCCACACATTTTTTGGGTTGTTTAGCAAGTTTCTTGCAATGCAATATATTGCGGTGCAACTTTTCAATGGCATACATATGGAAAACATTGCGCGCAATATCGGCTTGCCGCAATAAAGTTGCGAAAGCAGTGTTCCCCGAGATCATCCAATCCCAAAGTGTTTCAGCGGATTTTGCAAGTTTCTTGCAATGCAAGTTATTGCGATGAAATATTTCAATAGGATACTTATCGAAAACTTGCAAGCAATAACTACTTGCAGCAATAAAGTTGCAAATCATGTTCCTGTTAATCTTTCCACCTAATCTTGCCTTTGCAAGTTTATTGCATGCAAACTATGGCACTGCAACAAGATATTGCACGCAATATCGACTTGCCACAATAAAATTAGAAATATCTTCCCCAAAGTTCAGTTTTTGCAAGTTTCTTCCGTGCAAGATGTTGCACTGCAATATACCAATAGGCAGTCTACAAGAAGTCTTGCACGCAACCCTTACTTGCTGCAATAAAGTTGCGAAAGTCGTAAGCATAATTTTTTAATTCTCTCAATGGATAACAGAAATATCCCTCAATTCAATATTGCAGAGCAATAACATCTTGAGGCAAGAAACTTGCAAAGAAAACATTTGAAGGAACAATTTTAAGACACATGGCTTTGCATGTAAATTAATTAAAAATTCCAAAGTATATAGACTCGACTTCCGCAACTTTATTGCTGCAAGTAACTATTGCGCGCAAGTATTCTTACAGGCATCCCATTAAAAAATTGCACCGCGATAGCTTGCACTGCAAGAAAATTGCGAATTCCGGTGAACATTTTGGGATAGGATGAACTCAGGGAACAATGCTTTCGCAACTTTCTTGCGCAAGTCGACATTGCGCGCAAAATTTTCCTGTATGTATTCCACTGAAATATTGCACCGCAATAAATGGCATTGCAAGAAACTTGCAAAATCCGCTGAACATTTTGGGATAGGATGAGGATCTCGGGAACCGTACTCTCGCAACTTTCTTGCGGCAAGTGGTTATTGCGCGCGAGTTTTCCTATATGTATCCCATTGAAATATTGCACTGCAACATATTGCATTGCAAGAAACTTGCAAAACAGCTGTACAGTGCAGGAAAACACTGATTTCGATACTTTCTTTTGGCAAGTCGACATATAAGTATTCCATTGAACTATTGTGCTGCAACATATTGCACTCCAAGAAACTTGCGAAATCAGCTGAACATTTTGGGATAGGATGATCTCAGGGAACACTACTTTTGCAACTTTCTTGCGGCAAGTCGACATTGCGCTTAAGTTTTCCTTTATGTATCCTATTGTAATATTGCACTGCAACATATTGCGTTGCAAGAAACTTGCAAAATACCTGTACAATTGCAGGAAATGAGTTTCTTTCAATTCCAACATATACGTTACTTACTCGCATAATCCAGTTTGCAAGTCGCACTGAAGGTTTCCACGGATTACTCCAAGAGGGCTGCAATCACACTCCTAAAACAAATACTTACATGAATCCCAATGCTAATATACAGCAATTAAATTAAAAATATATGCGCCATTTTTACTTCACAACCGATGATTGGATCAAATCCATAGGTGTTACTCAAACAACGGTTGCATTCTGCTCCAGTGACCCTTGGTGGACAAATGCAAGCTCCAGTTTTTGGGTGACAAACAGCAGTTGATGGACAGTTGCACGGTTTGCAATCTGGGAACGCGTAGTGACCAGTGCGGCATTCGGTACAAGTCCTCCCGATGACGTTGTCCTTGCAGGGACATTGGCCACCAAATTGGTGACACTCGAAGCTCAGTGATCCATCAACATCACAGTCACATTGTAAGCCGCCATTGTTGTACTCCGATGTTAGCGAGAAGACGGCATCGCGGCAAAAACCTAATTATAAAATAGGAACGAATTAATTTTAAATTCCAATTAACGAAATAGAAACTTTTCAGTTGGTCAGACCTTCGGTTTCAGCATCAAGGTAGAAGTGGTTTTGTCCACATTGAGTGATGAAATCAGCTGATTTGTCCAGAGGAAGGGGCTGCAGGATATCTTCATCGTACCGATCTGATGGGATTGCCAGCACGTAATCCTAAATAAGAAATGTAATTTGTATATAATTTGCAAAACTGTTCCTTGTTTCATTTGCATAGTTTTATATAATATCCATTTCAGTTGAATACTGCATACAATTTTAAAACAACTTTGGTATAAATTGCATATTTGAAAACTTGTACATTTGACAAATTCGTATAATCTATGATAAATTTTGTATAATTTTCATATAATTTGTATAATTTTCATATAATTTGCATACATTTCATATAATTTGCATACATTTCATATAATTTGCACAATTTTAATACATGCAAAATCCGCAATGTTTAGGCTTGATTTGCATAATTTTAATATAATTTGCACAACTTTTTATGTAATTTGCATAAATTTCATATAATTTGTATAGTTTTGATCAATTTGCATAACTTTAATATGCTTTGCATGGTTTTAAATATATAGTATGCTTAATTTTGATTTAATTTGCACAATATTCATACCAGTTGCATAATCTTAATATAATTTTGCAGAATTTTAATAAACATTGCATAATTTTAATACCATTTACATAACTTTAATATAGTTTGGATAACTTTTAACATATTTTGCATAGTTTTAAATATCATTTGCATAGTTTTAAATGTAATAAATCGCAGTTTTAAATATAATGTTGCATTTAAGTATAATCTGCATAAATTTAAGTATGATTTGCATAAATCTGTTGAATTTGCATTAATGTAGATATAATGTGCATAGCTTTAAATATAATCTGCATATATTTAAGTATAATTTGCTTAAATTTCAGTATAATTTGCATAAATTTAAGTATAATTTGCATAAATATAAGTATAATTTGCATAAATTTAAGTATAATTTGCATAAATTTCAGTTTAATTTGCATAAATGTAAATATAATTTGCACAATTTTTATATTTCTTGATTAATTGCGTAATTTTAATTATATTTATACATATACGTATTATGCATATAGTTTGCAGATCATATATATATATATATATATATATATATTTTCACAATATTTTTCATCTTTGCATATCTTTGCTATACAATTTCCATACTTAAATAATTGTCAACCATTTCTGATTAAGTTAGTTATTTGCCACTTACAATCCAAACACTCTTATGGTTCGGTTCCTTGAGCACCACAATGAAATTCTGTATAATCTGGAAATCCGTCGCGCCGTCTTTCGTCTTCACGACCGCTCGGCATCCCGTAGTCGTCGGGCAGAAGGGCACTGGGACCACTCCCTCGTAGAATTGCCCATTCTGTATTAGCACATCCAAGTCAAACTCTACCAAAGGACCCAAACTATTAATTACCATTCACTTCTAGTCCAACTACTCCGTTAATTAAACCATCACCTGCATGTTGCGTTTGATAATAATGTACGACAAACTTGTAGTTGCCCGCATGGGCAACACTGCCCTTAACTTCCACAGTTGCATCCTTATGGTCCAAGTAGACCAATCCAACATTGGAATCAAAGATGTCCGCCGGCAAGATGGAGGCCCTTTCACGTCCTTCCTCCGCTTCAACTTTAACCGTGTCCGGGACCACTTGGAAACCTCCCGCTAGACATTTCCCTTCGCTTCTTATACAAGAGGACTCTGGTCTAATGATGTCCATATGGGATTGTTTATTGGGAATGGCAACAACTGAGTCTATGGCCACCACTAGGTCCTGTTCATCAAGGGCCTTAAAGTGTAACGTGACGTAATTCGAATCGAGATTGAAGACGACAACTTTGCCCTTCATGTCGGTGACGGTCTGCCGGCAAAGGGCACTGTAAGGGCAATGGTATAAGATGGAACGGCCCTTCTCTCGACTTCCGGACGAAAGGGCCTCAACGTGGATGTTGGCAGTGTTGCCACTGGAGTGGTACAAAATGACCAATACGTATCTTCCGGGTTTCGGAACGAAGAGCTCCAGGTACATTTCGCGTTGGGCACCGTCCAAAAGGGCCATTTTGTCTGTGCCCAATTCGGCAAGGACCTAATGGAACGGTACAGTTTCAATGGACCAATTGTAATGAAAGTAAGGAAGTTGTTGTAGTAATTAACAAAGGTTCTTCAAAGTATGGAATTGAATAAGTTCATTTTGTCACCAAGTATCTGCAATAATGAGCTGTGACAGGTCAAGTGTGACGAAATGAACTGTGACATTACGTAAGGCAATCTTCAGTAACTGCAGTACCATGGAACAGTTACTCTAACTACTTCTGTATTCGAGGAAACTTTCTACGTACTGTATTATTTAAACGACCATCGCCACACTCACCTGTTGGTCATCGAAAGTCTGCGTTTTGATGCGCGCGTCACCATCCGCAAGGTACCCCGTCTCTCCTCTAACCGAAGGGAACTGTCCCAGCTCCGGGTACTTGTAATGCCTGCACTTGCCTGTCGTCTCACCCAACACGCAAGGGTTCTCAACCCGCTCTTGAAGAATGGTACCTTCGTAGTATGCCGATGGTAAAAGTACCATGTAATCCTATGTAAAAAGTTATCATTCCTAAACAATGGTAAACCACTTGATGACCTTGATGACCACATTGTAACATACCATCAACAATGGTCTTTCTCCATTGATGGTCACCGTCCATCTACCCGGGTTCAACACGAAAGGGAATGGAACAGACGTGTCTTTATCTTTCACAGTAACTATCCGTGGTTCGCCGGTTGGTTCGTAACGGACACTTCCGGTTTGTTGGATGTCAGTTGAGGAATCGGGAGTGAATGTTACAGTTCCAGTAATGGCTTCCGAACCAGGGTTCGCGTAACGGGTCACCACTCTGTACAAACTAGGTTTGTCTACGTAGATGTTGAGCAGGATCTCCTTCTGGATTTGCGAGAACACTCCGTAACCCCTCCAGGAGTAACCCGGGAAGTCGTTTTGGGAGTAACCGAAACGGACAGCGGTGTGACCTGGCGTGTGGCCATCTTCTAGTTCGTAAAGGTACTGGAAGAGACTTGGGAAGTAGTGCAGTTGCAGGGGTTGGTTACACGTACGGCCACTTATGCGCGGCCGGCAGATGCATTGGCCGCTTTGCTTGTCGCAGCTTTTTCCCACGGCACCACCGGCATCACATCCGCAATCTGTACGTTGATATTACAGTAAATGCATCACGTGAGGAAGTGGAGATAGTGAAGATTTATAAGTATTAAGGATATTGGATGCAAGTAGATAACGGATGTACAGAGCATATAAGAAATATACCTGCACCAATCTAATGTCCAATGCACACGGGTGCATCATGACGCTGCATCAACAAATGCGGGTGATGCGCTGAGGCCCTGCGTCGATCGGGTATGTGAACGAGGGTAACGTGTGTCAACGTTCACCAGATATATAATTTTGCTCGGTCATTTGCCCATTACGACACATTAAATGCCACCGCACGGCGCTGCTGTATGTCGCTGATGCAAATTAGTATATATATGATGCATGGCCTAATGAACGTGTTGGCGCATGACACACCTGAAACACATGTGTTGACGCGATCGTGTGCATCGGCCTTAACTTCTCCCCTTTCCAATTCAAAGATTAGCTAAGTGCTCTATTGACTTTGCAGGTTTTATCCAGTTAAGTCATTCAAGAGAGCAGGTTTCCCCCTCATGTGTAATTGGCGAACAATGGCCAAGGCTGCAATGGGGAGAGGAAGGAGAGGTGGGAGAGGAAGGAAAGGGGGAGAGGAAGGAAAGGGGGAGAGGAAGGAGAGGGGAAGAGGAAGGAAAGGGGCGAGGAAGGAGAGGAAGGAGAGGAAGGAG
>JAQIWR010001026.1:0-15620 GCA_034695945.1 Glomeris hexasticha
GCGTTATAAGGGACACAATAACGACTTATAAACCGATTATCAGTATACCTTACAAAACCGTGTCAGTTTACCTTTAACGATTTTTTGTCAAATTTCTTATATATAATATGTGCACATTTAAAAATGCTATTTTAGGGTGTGATATTTTGTTGACTCCGTTTAAGTCATCACTCCGCTTAAGTCGTCCCACCGGTGACGTATTAACGAGATTCGACTGTATTTGGTTATTACTGCAGCAATTTCGTTTTTAAGAAGATTAAATGGATATTTTTTCCAAAAAGAAAGTTGCAAAGCGACAAAAAATGGAACAAAAATAAATTTAGAAGTATATTAAGAGAAATATCAAAATGCTCTCATTGGAATATGCCAAATATATGTTAATAATGGTGCCGAATAATGGAACGGCGGAATTCTGCGTGTGTTGTCATCGCATCATCGCATGTGTAGAATTGTAGGCTTTGATATTCCCTCCTTTTACTCCAACTCCTTGGTGATAACTTGGACTAACGTGATATTTAAGAATCTTGGCAGATAAACAGGAAACCACTTTTTTTTACAGATGTCTACGGAAAACCAGTTAACCCATAAGCGCCTGAATGGAGATGATATTAACTGTATAAATTTACAAAAATGCACTGAATTTAATGGTGAAAAACGATTAAAATTACGACTTCCGGTTTTCGAGATACAAGGTGATGCATAAATGCATCACCAGGCAGATATGGGTGGATTTTGGCTTCACTGCACAATTGGAGAATGCTGCACTGCATCTAGGATTCTATTCCCACAAGTGGGTATTCCCAACAAAACTGTGAATGTAAACAAAGTTTTGTTAGCTCTCTCAAATCACCTGTTGCCCATGTAGGACATGGCCCTCAAAAGGGTGGCATCGCTTGGTCACAAATCATCTCATCACATGGCACTTCGGCACACACAATCCGTCACTTTCAATTTTATGTGACACATGCTAGACACACCCAGATGGTGACAGGTATTCTTTGACATTAGCTCAACTTGACACTCAAAAATGGTCACATGCAATTAGACATACTTGGTCACATATTCACCTCGTCATATTCACTACTTGACATGCAAACTCGTAACAAACTACTTATAACCTAACTCCTTATAACTATATAACCTCTCGTCACACACTGCTTGTCGCGTACGGCTCGTCACACCCTAGTTGTAGCACACTGCTCGTCACACTGCTCGTCACATACTGCTCATCACATACTACTCGTCACATTACGAGGAGTGTTACCAAACAGTTATGCATGACGAGAATTGCGTGTCAAATAATGCATAATGAGGGGCATTTGATGAAGGGGGTGTGACAAGGGGTGTGACAAGAAGAGATTGACGAGGAGTACGTGACAAGTTGTGTGACGAGTTGTGCATGTCAAATATTGCACATCACGAGTTGAATGTATGATCGTACGTGACCAACTACAAGTCACAATTTGTGTGTCAAGTGCATATGTGACCATCTTGGTGTGTCAATTTGCATGTCAAATTGAAAGTGACGGATTGTGTGTGACAAAGTGTCATGTGACGAGGAAGAAATATATTATATACTAACCCTTACAGAAAATTTAAATCTGTTTCAGATCAATTTGGATCTGACATGCCAGATCTCATCTGATATACTGCCAGATAAAATTTTGGGAAATCTGAATTGGTTCTGGCAGATCTGGCCAGATTCATTTGGATCTGCCCAGTTCTAACTGGGTCTGACTAGATCAGGCCAGATATTACCAGATCAAAGCAGATCTGGACAGACCCAAATGATTCTGGCCAGATCTGCCAGAACCATTCCAGATTTCCCAAAATTTTATCTGACAGGATATCAGATCAGATCTGGCATGTCAGATCCAAATTGATCTGGCAGGATATCAGACCAGATCTGGCATGTCAGATCCAATTTTACCTTAATCACATTTACTGTAAGCATAAAATACGTTATTACACATGAACACAAAATACATTTCGCATATGAAAACATGGAAAACGATTCAAGATTTATTGAAAATGATGCATTCACTAAAAACAATTAACCATTACTAAAAAAGGAAATTTGTGATAAGTTTTTATGACAGTCCTTCCCTGTGTAACAGAAACAGATTGCAGAAATGTGATTGTTTACATAAGAACTATCCACACCTGAGATATTTTGCTCCTAGAATCAGTGCAGTGGTATGCAGCCAATCTGAGAAATTAAGAGGGAGTAACATGGTATGTTTAAATTGTGATTATACATGAGAACAAATGTATGAAAGGTACGCTTTTCTACTTTTCTGATTCGCAAGATCAGAACCAAAGCTGTGTAGTGCAACACCTGTAGTGTAATCAATCCTGGACTAAACATATTACTGATTACTAATCACAATCTGGTTACTGTTACATTGATTAGGCCTGTAAACAAATGGTAAAAAGACATTCATTCCGGATTTTTAGCCTTTGCCCTGTATTCACTGAGCAACGTTCCCAAAGATTTGTTAATTTCGCGTAGATCAAAATCCCACTTTTTGATTTTGCAATGCTCCTGTGTAGCATCTACAGAAAATGTAAGATAGTTAACGTCATGTACTGCAATAGCGTTGTCATTTCATATTGTGTAAAAAGTTTCCATTACCTAATACTGCCTGCAAAGCTACTGGGTATAAACCATCACGTTGAAGGTCTGTTGGCAAAAGTCCTTTGGGCCCTTTTTGCATTCCTCCCCTTAAGCTGCATGTTTGCAATGCAGTCAGTGTAAATACATTGCTTAACAGCCCTCTGGCATACGAAGTGCCTGTTCTACAATTGCCTCGGATAGCAGACAATGTGGTCCTTTCAACATAAACCCCTGAACCAGGGTGAAGCTCTGTCAGTATCTATGAAATCAAAAATACAATATACCCCTCTATTCATTACGTGCATAGTGAAATGACATTAAAAAATAGGATTGAATTATGCCTTAGCTGCCTGAGCATCTCTTGGAGCCGGATGCCTTAAATGTGAGTGGCTGATTTCCATGGTATCATCAACACCTGTGTTTCCACATGTGTTAGATTCATCGTGAAGTTCATCATTTGAGTTTGATGCTGATCTACATTGTGCAAGTGATGACGATCTGGATGCACTTGATTGGATTAATGCCAGCTGATCAATGGCATGCTTCAGGTCCTTTGCAAGTTTTCGATTTTGCTTCACCAGACTTTTGGCATCTAAAATAATTGATAAGCATTAATGAAACATAAATGTGAACAGCGCATAATTACTTTGGATAAACCTGTGTTATCCTTCAGTGCACTGTTGAGCTCTTCATTGGTTTTTTTCAAAAGCAGGTTTTCTTCCAACATACTTTGAAAGTTCGTGTGAGCGTTGTTGTTGCAACTTCCCTTGTTGAAATACTCCTTTTCAGAGGACGGTTGACAATCACTACGTTCTACATCACAGCCATGTGATTCAGGTTTAGAGCGGATATGTTTAATTAAGTTCTTAGCAGCTGTAGCTGTGGATGTAGATGTCTTTGTTGCTTGGGGCTTTGAATAGTTCTGTATGAAATACATGGAATGTACTGTGAACTTTGATGGACAATTAAAATGCTTTGAAGTGTAAAATTACAGTGGAAATCATGAAATTTGACCTTAGATATTGCTAATGAGTTGGTGGCACCACAATAATCATCATCATCATCTGAGCTTTCTGCCAATCTCCTTCGCTTTTTTCTTTTTCTTTTTGAATTGTCTAAGCTGCTATCAGAACTGTTTGCTGAATTTAACCATGCTTCTAATGGTGCAAGCAAATCTTCTCTTTTTTCTGTATGGGAACAAAACATTATGAAATTTATAACACATGCATACTTGCAAATGACATGGCACTTATATATTGATTTTCTCATTACAATCTGTACCACATATGAGACCACAATATTAAATATGCCATGCAGATTTGAAAAAAAGCTACCTTGCATGCACGTCTTGTAGAAGATGGTGATTAACATTCATTTTTTAGAATAATTTCGCAATATTCAAACTACTCTCATGTGAAATGAATGTTAATTACATCCATTGTGAATGGAACATAAGTAAAAACCAATGTATTATGTATACATGATATAAACTAATCATGCATATGTATAAATTAATTATCACAATTTTACATGCAAAAATCAGAATTTTAAATTGCATGTTTACATGCATGCACATATTGAGTGTTATTGAAGATAATTTGGACCACGCAGCAGATTGTATGCTTTGCATGTATTAGTTCAGACCTTAGAGCTATCGATCAATATCTACACAAACCTGCTAATTGCAGCACAACTGCTCTATGCAGTGTTGTTTTCTTTGCATTTTTCGCTCTCCAACGTATTTCAATCTTATCACCCTTTTCTAGTAATTGTGGATTTGCAATTCCTTCAACAGATGAAATGGGCAGGATATCTGCACTACACTCATCCAAAAACTCCACTAAAACGAACTCCATCTATTGTAAAAATAAAGAGTATATGTTGTATGATAATTAACATTATATCAATAAATCTAACCAATACAAAGATTTATGTATTGCCTGTATCCAATTAGACTGGTTATAAATGATTTTACACACAATTTCATAGCCAATACTCTGCCAAAAGGGGTTTAAAAAATTATTGTTGACATTAAAAATGCATATTCTATATTAAAAACGTAGACAAGTCCTCTTTTGAACATCCTCTGTAGTGGAATTTGAAAAGTTATAGAAATCTTAGGACTAATATATTTTTAAAATTGGTCGTAAAAAATTATATATTGGTACCAAAAAATATAATTTTATGCAATAGATAATTGAATAGTGGACTATGGATCAAATAAGACATAATGCACAAATAATATAGAATAAAGAATTTAGTAAGCATCATCTACAATAATTGGTCATTATCTCATAGTAAATTTATTTCAACGAAAAACAGCAATGAATATAAAATAATTACGTAAATGGAAAGTTTCACATCATGAAGTACATTTTAAAAACATGTTTTCATATAACATATATAATTAATATTATGTCATTCATATACAGTTATTTTAAAGGAAACGCACACTATGCAGGTTGGTATTGACCCGAGCTGCGTTTACCCACGTTTTAGCATCAGGATTATTTATTACATAAAGATATGAGCACATTTTTGCTCTTTGGTTTATTTAAGATTAAAAACATTATGAAAATCGATTTAATAATTAACCGAGATTAAATGTACTACACAAATCATTGAGAACATTTAGTGCATTAGATGGAAATAAAACGTATAGCAAATAGAGTGGATTTAGCTTCATTTGGCCAATGTGCAGTTTAGTGCAAATAATTATAAAATAATAAATTTATTTATTGCTTAAAAATGTTCAATTTATTTTTGATTAAAAAATATAATTGACTTATTATTAAAGTAGTATCTGTATATATTATGATTAATATAATACATTCATTTATTTTTAAATTAATATATTTATTTATTATTCTAAAAATATTTATTTACTTTTAAATGATGTGCTATTAAAATAAAATAATATACAATAAATGCACAATTTACATACTCATATAGGATATTATTAAATATAATAACATTATTTATATAAATGAAACAAATACATGTTTAATAAAAATCAACAATGCACATAAAATGGTTAAAATAATGCCCTAAATTACCCTAAATGTTATTTTACCTGTGCAGTTTTTGGATTGGTGTATTATTGTATTTTTACTGAGTTTAGACAGATAATTTTAATTAAATAATTTTGTTTAAGTTATATATTCCATTGAATTTATTGCATATACTATGATTGTATAAATTGTGATTTATTATTTGGGCATAATTTTATTATAATAATCATGTTTTTAACAATAAATAAAATAATTGCTAAATTTAATAATAATTACATAAAATTAATTATAATAATATATACACACAACTTGAATATAACTTGTCTTACAATAAATAACTGCATAAAAATCAACTCTATTTGCTGTTTTAATCCTATCCAATGCCATAAACGCACATGATATGTAAACAACAAACTTACCTATATTCGAAAATCAATTAAGTTGCCACTTTATTGCTACTGATTTTCAATTAAGGCGTGGCTGTGGATCGATCGAGCGCATGTGCCCGTACGTTCAATCAGATATAGGGTATATCGAATTATGTAATCGCACTGCAACTCTCACTGAGTCAGGCACTGCAATAAAACAAACCAATTAAACAAACGCTGCGGATATATAACAATAAAACATACCTCAAGCGTGTACAAACTGAAGCAATTAGCGCATAAAAACACGTTGGCTTCACTTTCAGCTTCAGTTTCAGTCAGTTTCGGTTTCGGTTTCGGCGGTGGTCCGTCATTGGCTGTTTCAGCTCATGTGATCACTAACCAAAAAATACCTCAGTTTTTCAAATAATAACTGTAGTTTTATTACACAAAATGGTGAAAACCCAACATTTTATGGAACAAAACACAAAACTACAGTTATATTTGAAAAACTGAGGTATTTTTGTGTTAGTGATATGGGCGGAGCTTCGTGATAAACTGCTCCGCCCATCACCTGAGCAGGAACAGCCAATGACGGAACAGCACGGAAACTGAAACCGAAACTAACTGAAAGTGAAGAATTGCGAAGATATATGTTCGTGCAAGATTCGGTTTGTAAAATTATGGCTTAAATTATTGCTATTTATCCGCAGTATTTGAGTAATTGGATTGTTTTATTGCAGTGCCTGACCATGATAGCTGATAGTTAATTGTGCGATTGCATAATTGGATATATATGTTCAGCTCGATCTCGATCCACTGCAGCCAAATACATTGAACTGTTGATTTTCGAATATATAGGTATAAGTGTGTGCTGTTTACATCTTGGACATTTAGGGCACTGAATGAAAATAACAGCAGTATTTTTATTTATTATTAAAAATATAATTATTAAATCAATTTCATATCTAACCATGTATATATTCAATAAATTAAACAATTTAATTTCAACTGAAACAATTATTTTCGTCGATGGAATGTACAACTTACACAAAATACTTTAATTACAATTATCCAATAATTTACACATATTTCAGTGAAAACACAATAACATGCCAATCCGACAACCTGCACATTTAAAACAACATTTAGAGCATTACTTATTAAAGCAATTTTATGTGCATTACATATTATTCATTTTTATTACAAATGTGTTACTTAATTTTTAGAAATTATGATATTACATTGAATATACTACAATATAATGTCAATTTAATTGAGTTTGAGTATTTGTACATTATTTTATTTGTATAATAAAACATCGTTTACCAGTAATTAATTATAGTTTTAAACAATCAACACACTACCATTTTAATAATAAATAGATTAATATAGCAATAAATAGCCAATTATTATAGATGCGCGTTATTAAATTGTTTTTTTCTTCTCTATATTATTTGTGCATTATTACTTATTAAATCCAGTGTTCACTCTAAAATTATCTATTGTCAAACATTATATTTTTTTGTATGGCAAATATAGATTTTTCACAATCAATTTAAAAAATAACACACCAGTCCTATTATTTCCACATTTATTTTTTAATTCCATGAAAGTGCATATTGAGAAGAGGAATTGTTTACATTTTAATGTGTTCATAATAAACTTTTTGTAAATCGATAATGGCAGAGTAATGGTCATGGAATTTTGTGTAAAATGGTCATGGATATCTTGGAAAAGTAATGGAATTGTAGATAATCTGTAGAAATAACACAATTTCTATGTTACCAAAATCGTCTTTTATGTATAGGGATGTTCTCGTTTCCTGAAATCCATAATCTGGCATTTAAACTAATGGACATAGTATTTTACAGAATTGCGCCAATATAGAACGATTGGAAATTATTAGTGTGCCTGCACTACGACATCGGAATTGTAGTCCGAATAACTTCAGTGCATGTGATGTTCATATATACAGAGAAAATAAAGGCAATCATTTAAGGTATGTGAAAGTTATGGTTATACAATATTGTTGA
Organism: Glomeris hexasticha; assembly: GCA_034695945.1. NCBI lineage: Eukaryota > Metazoa > Arthropoda > Diplopoda > Glomerida > Glomeridae > Glomeris > Glomeris hexasticha. Next base: position 8,030 of record JAQIWR010001026.1, read on the forward strand.
ATATGAATTGTGAATCTTTACATCTCTACTTTACATTTGAAAATGTGATATACAGTGAACTTGTATATGTTGACCACTTAAGTTTCAAAAAAAAAATCCGGTCAACTTTAACTGATGGTCAACATATTTTAATTGCATTAAAAATGAATGCATTGCAATCTACAAATGTTATGTAATATACACACGGACCACGGAGATAATGGTAACCAGAATTAAAATGATACAGTTTTCAGGTGGCCAGCATGTAAGGGTGGCAAAATTCACAAGCTTCACTGTGTATTAATTTTGCATAACATTCCATGCAATTTAGACATTACTAATTTTTGACAATCAGAACATGCTAGTGTTCAGAAGTGTTATGTTAATTTTTGGTATCACAGTGTGCACCTTATACTTGCAGTATATTCAACACTGGACAAAAAATGGGACCATTGCGAGGACCATATAAGAAGTACCTTCACATCCCTAACATACCAGTAAGCACATATTCTGCACATTGATTTGCAAATATTAACGTTGTACGGTCAAGTTTGAAAAGTGGCGAGTGAAGTCGCCACTTTGCAAAATTTCTAGTAATTCTGCATAATGGCGACTTCGACACATTTACTGTAACATATGGAGTAATAATAGTAACACCATGTCAATGAATACTTTTTGGAGCATGCACCTATGATTTATAAAAAAATTCACACTAGCCCTCTGCATATTCAGTGTCGCTGCTTGGTCCATCAATATTCCTGCTAAAATGTAATGTCATCTGTGCATTTGTGCATGCTGTTGCCCATAATTCGTACAATAGTGTACTTCGTGAAGAAAATATAAGTTATTATTGCGGCAGTTTGACAATGTGATTAATGCACTATTGTTGAGAGTTGCACAGGATTGTGCCTTGATGAAACACTTTGAGTTTGAGAAGCAATAACTCAAAGAGAAGTGGAGAACTTGACAACTGCGTTTTATGGAACTTGAGAATACAGAACAGAATGGAACAGAACAGAAAAACGGAACAGAGCAGAAAAACGCCACCTGGCGGTTACAAGTAAAACATTGCGCAACGGCGCTTCAACTAAGGTAGTTGACCATGTCAGCAATTCAAATAAGAATGTATTATTGACAACTATTGGTAAATGTATTAGTAAATAAAAGTCATGCTAAATGCAAATAATTGAAACGTGGTGGCAATATGTTCAACCTGTTTTTATATATTCTGCAGGTTCCCAGAGAAACAAAACGCCGATGGGGGCCAGAAACACTATGCGATCAGCCAGCAGCTTCTGGCACCTTGACAGAAAACCCTGAGGTGTACGAGCAAATGTTAACTGAACCAGATTCAGATCCTGACCCAATAACTGATGATTGTGATGAGCATGCTGAACCAGAAATGGAACTGAAATCCCCCATCTTTCCAGGATCGACAATAACAACTGATGCTGCAGTATGCATTTTGATGTCATTGTTTATGAAGTATAAATGGACACGTGAATGTCTCGAAGATGTTTTGGAGGCATTAGCACATTTGCTTCCATCTCCAAACAATTTGCCAAAATCAAAATTCCAATTGATGAAGTACATCAAGACTTTCAACACATCTGTCAGCAGTGTGGTTCATTATTATTGCAAGGTTTGCAAAAGTTATCTTGGAAACGCAGAAAGTGGTCAAATGACTTGTGATGTCTGCAAGTTAGAAAACGCACGTAGCAAAACCTGCACATTTGTTGAATTCCCTGTGGAGGGCATTCTACGTTCATATTTGGAAACAACTGGCTTATTTTCTCAGCTAAACTATTCAGAATCTCGACAAAAATCTAATCATAATGCTATTGAGGATGTGCAGGATGGAGTGGCTTTTCAAGAATTAATCAGGAATACGAGCCCAGTCCCTGAAAAGTGTGTTGACATACATCTGTTGTGGAACTCAGATGGAATTGCTACTTTCAAGAGTTCAGTAGTGCAACTATGGCCAATTCAGTGCCAAATTTTGGATGTTTCACCAGCATACCGTAAAAGGTACATGTTTGTAGCTGGGTTATGGAATGGTGTTACACGTCCGGAAATGAACACATTCTTCAAACCCTTTTGTGACGCGCTACAAAAACTATCCACTGGATTTGACTGGACCCATTCACGAACAAAGCAGATTTATCGTTGTCGTGTTTTTGCTCCCCTCTCGACAGTTGATGCTCCAGCTAGAGCTAAACTTCAGAATATCATGCAGTTCAATGGCTTGTTTGGGTGTTCTTCATGTGAACATCCTGGTTCACAACATCATAATGAAAGTGGAGGACATTCTCACATTTACTTACCAACAAATGATAAATATCCAAGAAGAAATTCCGAGCGTATGTTTAATCAAGCTCAACAAGCTGTTCAAGCAAACACACCAATAAAGGGTGTAAAAGGACCAACATATCTTCACCTTCTTCCAAACTTTGACACAGGGTCAGGATTTGTTCATGACACAATGCACAGTGTTTATCAAGGCTGTGCCCGTGCAATTACTTGTTCTTGGTTTGACTCAAGGCATTCCAATCAGCCATGGTACGTGGGGCGCTCTATCGAAGAGGTAAACACAAAGCTGCTAAGAATAAAGCCTTCATCATTTATAACACGGGTTCCCCGAAGTCTACACGAGCGAAAGATGTGGAAAGCATCTGAGTGGAGATCATGGCATCTTTGGTATGTTCTTGAAGTAATGCACGAGGTCCTGCCAACTCCATATTTTCAACATTACATGCTGTTCGTGATTGGTATCAGCCTATTGATTCAAGAATCAATTATGCCAGATGAGGTAACGTTGGCAGATTTACTTCTTCATCTGTTCGTTGAAAACATCCCTAACCTTTATGGTGACTCATTCTGCACATATAACATCCATCAGCTTACTCATTTAGCAGACGATGTTCGTAATTGGGGCCCATTGTGGGTGCACTCTGCATTTTTTTTTGAACATAACAATGGGCAAATTATGAGGCTGATAAGAGGGACACAATGTATTGAAAAACAACTTAGCGCATTATTGCAAATAACGTTCAACGTCAGTGTAATGAAACATATGCCAGGGGTGGATATTAATAGCACATTCCTAAAAAACATATTCCACAGTAGTGGGGCGGCAAAAACTTGCGATACTTGGAGAAGTGGAAAATTCCTTGGCAAGGCGCGCAAAGCTACTGCCCTTTCACGTGATGTTCATAGAGCCGTGTCTTTAGTAGTGGGCGAAATAATACCAGAAGGTGAAATTAAAGTTTATTATCGCTTTCGTTGGACAAACGTGATTATAACATGTGAATGCTACAGTAGGGAAATAAAACGTAGGAACTGCATCATTTCATTTATGAGTTCCGCAAACGAAGAAAGGTTTGGTTCAGTTTCCATATTTTGTGAGGTCCGTGACATGAAATTTGCTATTGTAAATATTTTCGATATGGGTTGTGATGCACATCATCATAACCAAACCGGTGCTTCAACTGCATTTCTGCAAAGGATATTACGTGAGAATGTGGCAATAAGAGCAATATCTGTAAACGATATACGTTCTAAGTGTTTCCGCGCATTGAATGTCATCTGCAAATTGCCAAATGCATGGGAATATAACTTGTGAATTATTTTTGCTGACAAAGTACTCTTATGTGGAACTACAGTCAAATTCCGAAAATTGGTCCCCTAGCTGCACGTACGACTTTAAGTTTCAGACAAATTAAGCGGAGTTTTTGACATGAATGTCTATGGTGATTATACTTTAATTTGTGACTAGTTATCTAGGTGTGACAAATTATAATTGTCGAGGTGTTAAATTATTGATGTTTGGCTGTATATCCATTGCAAAAATTTGTTTTGGAGTGAACAGATTAGCCATTATATTCTGTTGCAGATCGACAAATAGCCTATCAGATCTGGTTCTGATCTGCCCAGAAAATGTATTTCTGTTAGGGCATTGTTAAACTTTAGTGAATGGAATACATGCATAAATCAAAGCAGTTCCAGAGTTTAAAAAAATAACTAAAACAAATCAGTATGGTACATTTGACATACATTGAAATAATTATAAATTTATTTGTAAATAAAAAAAATAACAATAAAAAACAATGAGTGTTATGATGTAATAGAAAATCTACAGTTGTCCTGGAAATGGCATGGAATTTCACAATGAAAATTGAGTGGGAACCCTGTATACAGTTCGGATTTTGCATAATTATCAAAATTTACATTTTAAGAATAACTGCCATTAAATAATGATTCGCCATCGTATATCCGTCGAGGATATGTATCATTATCGCACATTGGCAATTCCAAGTCATTTCCAGGATATTGGGAAATCTACATTTCATGTGCATTTTTGTTTCCTTTGTATTGTGTTATTTCTGTAAAATTAATGTATTACTGATCTGATTTTGTAGGGATGAGAAATGTATGCAGCAAACTCGATCCATTGTAGTTTATTTAATTGTATTCATTATTGATAATAAATTGTGATGTTTATCATGTCATTTGCAGTTATACAGTTATTTTTGATAAATAGACCAAGTCAGCAACATATGTTGTTGTCATTTCATAGCTGTATATAATTTAAATGAAATCTACATAAATGTGACATGGTCGGCTATCAGATCTGCACTTCTCAGATCAGGCTTCAGATCCGACGACCTTCGTTCAGATTTGGCTGGGTATCAGATCTGTGTTTCCCAGATCTGACCATATATCAGATCTGCGCTGTCCAGATCTGGCGCCAGATCTGGAGACCTATGTTCAGATCTGGCCAGAAACACTTTTCTGTAAGGGATTTTTAATAAAATTATCAGTCATGATTTACTAAGACAGAAGCATATTTGCATGTGCAAAATGAAAATAAAGTGGCAAAACTGAATTTATTCACTTACGCCTTTCTTGCTTGCCAAAATTGTCTAAGCCTTTTTCTATCACAGGGAAAGTGGGAGGAGCAAAGTCGAGAGATACATAACAATGCCAACTTGTTTTGTTTGAGGATACAGTTATAAGAACGATATAATTTGCAAGTTTACACTGGTAAACATGACAAATAAAATTATAGCACTGCAGGAACCAAAAATGACCTCACATGTGCCTGGCGATGCAAAAACGAATCACAGTCATTTGTGAATTTTTCTATCAAAATTACAATATCTAAACCACTCAAAACCGTGCCTAAACTATACTATGCCATGTTAGCAACGTCTTTTGATCAAAATAACCATTGAATTATAATAATAATTATAGAAACACAAACTAACACCAGACTTGACACCAAGATGCTGTATTTGAAAACTGCACCCAAACTGCAACCGCTACCGCAGGCTGCCGCAACTTACGGTTGAAACGAAAATATTATACAGTTAAAAAGTTGTGTTTGACCTTCATTTTGAGCTATAGACCGCAATTTTACTGCAAGTATTTACAAAGATATAAATTTAATTGTGAGATGGGAAAAGTGAGTCAAAAACTACTCACCAGGCGCTCATGGGTTAAAATATACTTTTCATTGCTACGAATGTTTTCAACCGTGCAACGCATATAAACAATTTGTTGCGGGGACTTGCGGCCATGTTTTTCATAAAACATGCATTGCAAGTAAAATAGATCCTAAAGGATAAGGAAAAGGCAAAGGGCAAAGTAACAAGAAAACCGAAAAGTGCCCATATGAACGCTGCAAGAACATGATGACAATCGACGATCTCACAGATCCACTAGAATTTGACAGCCAGGTGCCACCGAACACGAAACTTAAGAGCTTTTTGGAACAGGAAGAGAAAATCGCAGATTTGGAAGGAAAACTGAAGCGGCAAACAAACACAAGAAAGTATGCCTATCGGCAACATCATAGTTCTCGAAGCCAAACTTCTGTTAACGGTGCAGGTAACAACATTATATTTGACTTATTGTTCTTGCAATTTCTTATTTAACCATTGGTTTGCCTTAACAGCTTGCAGGTGTTGGGATACCGCATAGGTCAAACAAAGCCTGTATTAATCTACAGGCTCATTACGTGTGGTACCATTGAAGAAATAGTGTACAGGCATCATATCTTGAAAACTTTGATATCTGTGAAATTATTTGGAAATGACGAGGATCCATGTAGGTGCATATTTATTGTATCATTTGGTCTGACCGCTTGGAATGTCATTAGATATTTCACAAACGCTGAGACCGAGGAGTTATTGAAATTTGACGATCCGCTCAAGTGTGAAACTGAAATTGAACTCAATAGGGGACTTCAAGAATTTAATGCGCATGTGCAAATCGTCGCAGTGCATTGTGGGAGAGTTGTGCTTCTCCAGCTCTGTTAACACGCAAAGCATAGCTTCCTTACTTATTATTTCTGTCATATATTGTTGCTTGAGTAACCAAAATTTTTTAATTGCATTATTTTTATTGCGATTGAACGATCGTATACCGTATACGACCGATCGTATCTCGTTCGATCGCAACAAAAATAGCACAAGTAACAGATTTTGGTTACTAAAACAACAATATATGACGAAAATAATAAGTAGGAAGCTTTCTTACTTTTGTCTTAATTGATATGCATCAACGACGTTATCAGCAAAAAATCCACTGATTTGTTGACAACCTGCTAAGCCGTTCGTGTTAACTGACCGGGACAAGCATAACTCTTCCACAATGCACTGCGGCGATTTGGGCATGCGCATTAAATTCTTGAAGTCCCCTATTACACCCACAGCTATAGTGATGCTTCTCGAGAACTAGAACCTCACATTTGATTTCTGAAATCGCACAGATTCTATAGTGTATTTCTTCGGATTTAATATATTAAGTCATGATGAGACAAGCTGCAGTTTTATGTTGACAAGTGTGATTTGGTTTATGAGGAGCGCCTATTGGGTAGAGCGCCCATTAAATAAACTTACTCCAATGGTAATGGCGAAATTTTACCAACAGGACGACGAAATTCCCCAGTATTAGTCTTAAGTGTTACAACTCGCACTAAGTTATCTTTGCCGGGGTGTAGTTCTGTTATGCGTCCCAACTTCCACTGCATCGGAGCCAGATTATCTTCTTTAACTAGCACCAGGTCACCAATCTTTAAGGCCTTGGACTTGATCCACCACTTTGGCCGTTGCTGCAATCTTGTTAAATACTCAGCACTCCAACGTTTCCAGAAATCTTGGCTTATTTTCTGTAGAAGTTGCCATCGGAGAAACGTTGCACCCCAGAAGGAGCCGCTATCTTCCCACTACGGTACTGCAACTTCATTGATCTCATAAAAGATGTCTACGGAAAACCAGTTAAAATATACTTTACATTGCCACGATTGTTTTCAAGCGTGCAACGCAGATAAAGAAGTTGTTTCGGGGACTTGCGGCCATGCTTTTCATAAAACATGCATTGCAAGTAAACTAGATCCCAAAGGAAAAGGAAAGGGCAAAGGGCAAAGTAACAAGAAACCCGAAAAGTGCCCATATGAACCGTGCAAGAACATGATGACAATCGACGATCTCACAGATCCACTAGAATTTGACAGCCAGGTGCCACCGAACACAAAACTTAAGAGCTTTTTGGAACAGGAAGAGAAAATCGCAGATTTGGAAGGAAAACTGAAGCGGCAAACAAACACAAG
>JAQIWR010001027.1:0-15620 GCA_034695945.1 Glomeris hexasticha
TAAATTAAGTATTTTATGTGATATTTTTCGTTTCGATCGGCGAGGTGACCAAAAACCTTGTCTGTTGTCCTTTAAGTGATGGAACACAGTAGGCAATTTCAATGTATATTTGAGGTCTAGCGTTAACGCTGACGTAACCGCACTGCTCCGAATGCACAGTCGCGACTCCCAACGTAACACAATCTGCACGTTCGAGTTGTGACGTCACATGTGAACCATTGCCGCCATTTTGGGGCATGAACGAAACACAACATTCATTTACAAATTAAGGTGATAGTATTTTAATTTTTCGTCATCTGCGGAAAAATTTCTTTTTTGCCAAACTCCAAACGCAATAGCGCCGTTAATATTGTCTGTTCCCGAGTAGAGGGAACTACTTTCTTTGCGGAGGAGTACAATGGAGTAAACGTTGAGAAAGGGCAACAGCCAATGGGAATTACTATCACCTTGACTTGCAAACGATTGTGACGTGTTAACATCGCGCAGGTACATGCGTTGAAGGCACATCATGCGTCAGTTAGTGCATTACAAAAATGTCACATGTGAACTGCATTGCATCAATTAAGTGTGTTGTCTACATGTCCGTATTCAAGATTGCACTGCTCTAACTTACCGCTTCACGCGTCAATCTTGACCGCGGACATAACATATATAACACCTAATACCTACGAGTCGCGCGAAGTTACATGTTACTCGTGCCCCAACTTACTTACGCAATCCAAGGTGGGTCCTGCAAAGGTCCCATTTCATTTCAAAGATTAAGCCATGAATGTCTCAGTACAATCTGACCCCAAACCAGGGTGCTTGGACAATTTACAATGTCCGCAATGCAGCTTTGCAACGTTTCTTACCGTTACGCAAACGTGCCGATCCTTTGCTAGCGCATACATTTTGCATGTATGCGCTGCTTCTAGATCACGTGTACGTATTGTATCTTGCTACTACCAGGTATCGGTAAATAATGCATTGGCCCTAACATGGGATTCTTTCGAAACCTTCGTCCCAATTTAAGCATCGCATGCGCATTGCACAAAGGACCGGTTCGTCGAAACCCTGCATAATTCAAACTTACTTGCATAAATCAAGGCTAATTAACTTAAAGCAATATATGCATAATAAGTGGAGTATTCATTATTGAAATTGCGGAAATCTTTAACCTTTTTTTAAAAGGCCAAATAAATAATCTGAACAAAAGTAGGGTCACATTCGCGATACATTCTGAAGTGCAGAACGTCACCAGGCTTTTGTTACACCCTGTATGTAGAAGGTTAATTAAATGTACAATATTCTATAATGAGTATTATAGACAGAATAGATAGATGAGAAGAAAATTTCGAAGTCATTAAAGGCCTATTGTCGTTAAAAACCAGATCACGATAAAAAGGTTTGACTGTACTATATATACTACAATCTAAAAAAAACAGTGAAACCTCTCTATGGTGGAATTCCAAGGAACCGGAAAAACTTACCACATTAGACAGACTTTCCAGCATAGACAGTTGTTTATTTTTCAAATGGAAAAAAATATGAATTATGCAGTCAATTGCCTCAAAAAAGTTTCCACCAGTTTCCACCATAGACAGATACATTTTACAGCATAGAGAGTATTTTAACTTGACCAAAAAAGTTAAATTTTCCACCATTGACTGCTTTCAGTGCCATAATTATTTACAATTAATCATTCGTTGAAATACGAACGAGTTAAATAAATCCAATTTAACAACTAAAACTAGTTTATGAATACAGCTAAAGCTGTTCCACCATATACAGGTTGCATTGCAACTAATTATTATTAATTGAAATCCGAATTAATTAAGTATAATTTAATAACTATGTATAAGGACACGGTTAAAGTGGTGATCGACCATGAGCCGGACAAGAAGGACAGCACGTACATACCGACAACACTGGACATTCACGCAACACCGAAAAAGACACTTTATCCACAAGGAACAGACAGACAAGGACCACAAACAGACACCATCAAACAAACACACACCACACTCGCTTACCTGAGGGCACATCTTGCACTGGTACTTCCTGCCCGAAGTTGGGACACCAGCGGCTGCCGACGGGGACACTCCGGCGCTGAGCGGCGAAGGTTTGGCGACGGCGTTGATGGGCTGGGGCACAACGAGCATGGCCCCAGATGCCGACGACAGCGACGTGGTGGTCACTCCTCCCGAGGACACCGACACCGAAGCCGCTTGGGCCTGGGCCTGGGCCTGGGCTGCTGCGGCCGCCGCGGCAGACGCCGGTGGGCTACTCGAAGATGAAGAGCTGCTCCGGTTGCCATGGTTACCGTACATGGCGTGCAACTGCGACGACTCGAGGCTCGTTGGCCGGCCGTCGTCCAATGTGCCACCGGGCCCTACACGGTAGCCAGAATACGGCAAAACACAAGGACCTCATTGAAATACCGCGCACAACTTGTCGCGATGGGCTCCACGCAACGTCTGTCCCAACGTGCCCCAACGTCTTAACACCACCCCAACACTGCCCCAACCCTAAATGTCTACGTACCCTAACCCTTTGAATCCCCTAAACCTCCCAAAAACCACCCAAGCCCCACCGTAACGTCTGCCCTAAAATCTCAAACACTACCTTGCAATGCCCCAATCGTCCAATGCCCCAAAATCTAACTCCACCCTTAACGTCTACGTGCCCTAACCCTTTGCCGTCTTCAAACCTAGCTCCCAAACCCAAACCCAGCAAACAACAAACAAACCCAAAACCGGTATGTACCGCATTTAGTCTGCCTGCTTTTAGGGCCCAAAGGGCCTCTTCTCTCTTCTTCTATACCCCTAAACAACAAAACAAACCAGGGGCCCCACCCCACCAAAAAACAAGCCCAATGGCACCCCCCCCCCCCACACACACATAGCACACAACAACAACACACCAACAAACCAGACATATTCACGCAGTTCCTAGATGCAGACAACAAAACCTTAGTTGGGACCTAAAAGAAGAGGCAAAAACTAGGCCTATACACCTATTTACACGCACAACAACGTCCCACAAGTTCCCACAAGGTGCCACACACCTATATGGTCCCAAAGTCACATCTTTTTCCCATAAGGTTTCTTTCAGTAAGGTGTCTAGCAGACAACAAGACCAACGTGACTTTTCTCACCTATTGCGCAATCCAAGGGCCTAATGGGCCTTACCTAGTCTACGTGACATCTTAGTATAGGACGGGGACCATTGTAGGCCACGCCTACTTCAAAGCAGGAAACGCTAAGCCTAACACCATGCCCTTAATTTGAGTATTTCTTTGTTCATTTTTATATCAGGGATTTTGTTTAAAATGCTGATTGTAAAGGCATATCGTTGAACTACATTTCAATGATGAGTGTCCACCGGTGGACATGTGGCAAAATATGAAAGCAACACACGATTTACGTGAACCCAAAGAATAATATATTTTATAATTCAAAAATTATAGGTTTTATGCATTTTATGAAACAAAGTTCCAAAAATATTCACCAGATGGCGCTTCAGAACAACACGTGAGTCTGATTTTGAAACAGTTAAAGTTAAAAATGTTAAAATATAACTATGAGTATTTATTTTTATTAAAAGCTTATTCACTGTGTCAACCTGCTTAAGTCGGAAAATAGCATTCCCTCAAACGTTTCCACTATAGACAGGTTTTTTAATTAATATAAACACTTTTTTAAAACATTGATTATGTTTTCCACCATAGACAGGTCTATATTAATTCATAAAGACATTTTTTAGCACAGACAGGCTTAATTTTAACATGCATTTTGCTGTTATTGGTACATAAAAAACCCGATATTCCACCATAGAAAGGTTTCCACCATTGGCAGGTTTCACTTCATACTTTATTTTTATTCACTGGATGTCTATTGAAATATTAAAGGTTCTTTTTAAAAAAAAAATGTTAACAGTTAAATAGATATTTATTTATAACTAGGAAATAAAATAGTATTTTATAAAATCCAAACTAAAATAAATTGTATGAAGTGCAAAATTGCAAATCGTTTTTGCAAACTTGCAATCGGTGTCACCTGACCAGGTATGTATTGTGGACACAGATGGGGTTGAGTGCAACACAGGGCTAACCCGGAAGCAGTCTGGGTCTACAGCAGCGCCACCAACGGCGGCCACCGGCAAAAACAACGACTAGACATTGCCAAACCTTTGAACCCTAAACTTTTCATTTCAAATTCACAGTTGGCAAGAAAAAAAATATCTATCCACCAAACAAAATAACAAACAACCAACCAACCCACACAACAAAAAACCAACCCAGTCAAAACACAAAAACCGGTTTTTCAAAACACACAAACACATCGGAAAATCCAAAATGGCCGCCATTTTATATTTACATTCACAAAAAAATATCACAATTTAAATCAAATTAAAAACATAATAATAATCAAATAAAATAAAAACACACTTGTTTCTTGTTATACTAAAAAGTTTAATGCCGCTGTAACATAAGCCTGCAAGGTTCACTGTTCCGTTTAACCTTCGACCCTTAACCCTTTGGCTACTTACATCTAAATAATAATATTAATATCTAAGTTTCTAATTAATTATACAAAAAAAATTAATTGAAAAATTAATTGAAAAATGAAAAACAAGATAAAATTGGGAATAAATATAGAAAATAACAAGTTATGTCATAATAATGATGGTTATTATTATTTCAAAACCTGGCAAATAGACAAGTGCAAATTGTCTATTGGTGCCAAACGGGTTAACACAATTAACAAAGTCTGGTTTAATTCCTATTAAACCCAAAAATATTTATTTTTGTGTATTTAATTTCCTACTTGTCTATTTATATATAATGTGATTGCCGTACTTTTGAACCACCCTGTATATTATTTTCTACATTTTTTTCTAAAACTGCTCTACAATAGTTTTTCAAAATTAAACCAAAAGTGAATTAAAAATATTTAATAATACAAATAAAATCAATTATAGTTATAAATGTTTTAATTTCAAGTTCGACACTGATAACTCGTTATAATTATTTATATAATCATTATAGTATTACAATGAAACCTGTCTATGTTGGAATCGCAATTGACTGAAAAAGTTTCCATTATATAGACAGTTTTTAAATACCATTTTTTTAATATGGATAATGCTGATTAACAATGGAATATAAAAAACAATTTCCGCCATTAACAGGTACCTAAAATAGTCGTGATTCCATCATAGACAGGTTTGTTTTTTCACTGCAGTATAATAATTTTTTATCGAGTTTTTCGTCTCCTTAATTTCATAAAAAGAAAAAAAACGTCCTCTAAATTCGAGTCACGTGACATCCAATAATTAAAACTAAAATCAGTAAAAATCATCAGGGAAACCTGTCTAGCATGGAAACTTGGTAAATTAAATAAAAAAACTTGTGTAATATATAAGAAAACCTGTTTATGATGGAAACTTGGACGACACATATTCATCTAATATGAAACATGTTTACGATACGTATAAAATCAAACCTGTCTATGGTAAAATATTCAATATTTTTCCACAAATTACCGCATGATTCATGTTAATAATTCAAATCTGCACACTGGAAAACCTGTACAAGGTGGAAACTTTCATTACAAAAGTGAAACCTGTCTATGATAGAAAAGTTGTATTTTTTTACTAATGACAGAATTTTGCATGTTAAAAAAACTGTCTATAGTGGAAACATTTTGATCCCCTTAATTCCACCATAAACAGGTTACTTAATTAAACTATACCAAAACCCAACATTAAAAAAAAAAAAAAATAAAAAAAATGGAGAATAAGCCTTTTCTGAAAACGGATGTCCAGCAAAACGAATTAACTAAAACGCCCCCTAACGTCATTCTCCGTCAAAAAATTCCTCAACTTCAATCCGCCCTAACCCTAAAATGGCGCCAGTAAACAACTGCGTTTTTTTCTCTTATCAAAACCCCAGCAACAACTGAAAAAACTCACCGCAGTTGTTTTTGAAGAGCTCTTTGAGTTTGAGTAGCGAGAAGAGCTTCATTCCGATCATGTTGCCGGTTGTATTTTTGTGCTGCGCAGGTCTTCCATAGCCACCTCAACGCCTAAACAACACTGCGACACCCTCCATCCGATATACAGTAATCCCAAAGCGTACTGGCGCACTTTTTACCCAAGGCTTACGGCAGGGGTGGAAGGGTGGAACGAAGGGTGGGCGAGAGTTTGCCTGCCGCCGATGCCGATGCTAACGCCGCGTCGCGACCGACGCGTGCCACCGTCGACTACGAGCCGTGCCGAGTGACGACAACGCCGCCTGGCCTCGCCTGACCAACACGCTGGACAAACGCGAACGCCTCCTCCTCATCATCCTCCTCCCCTCCCCTCCCCTCCCCTCTTCTTCACTATACAACAAGCACGAGTCTACGCGCCCGCAAAGCGGGCCGACGTGCGCTAAACGGAACCGCCTCGCCCCACGGACTTAACACCGTTACCCATAGCCACCGATATGCCGATCGCCGCCATAATTCCCTCCGCTGGCATCGATCACCGTACTACTTCCTCCCCCCTTCGCCGTTCATCGATCGGTCCCACTCGCCAATGCCAAGGCTCGCAAAAGTCCGGCTCACGATATAATATATAAAATCGACTCGCCCAAATGCGATGGAACTCGTGTGAGTGCCGGGCATGTGGAAAGACAGTGTGAGGGAATGGAATACGGGTGGCGTCATCTGGCGGGCGGAGTGAAAAACAACATGCCAACTCCAACTCATTTATCCGAAGCGACCGTTTAAAAAAAAATGTTTTCAAAAATACACAAAAAATCCCGATTTCCCAAACGAAATGTAACGTGTACGGAGACACAGAGGGAATGGTCCATGGAACAGGTGGCGTCATCTGGTGGGCGGAGTAAAAAACAAGATGGCAACTCGTTTATCCGAAACGATCGTTAAAAATGTTTAACAACAACCAATTACTGTATCTCGAATAAACGCCGCGAAAAAGAAGGGACCCAATTCTGCCAATTGTCAAACGTTGAAAAAAACAACGCCGGATTAATTAACACAGTCTGGGTGGCGTCCTCTGGCGGGCGAAGTGCCAAACAGGATTGCAACTCGTTTATCGAAAAAATAAATTAAAAAGACACCTGCCTCGAATAAAAGCCGCTAAACGGGACCCAATTTCCTCAATTGCCAAACGTTTTAGGGAAAGAAATGAACCTTGGATAAATTAAAACACAGTGCCGACAGAGAAATGTAAATATGCTAATTTTCTAAAATTGGTTCCACCTCAAATGGTTGCCGCCCTCGATTAAAAGATCCAATTAAATCAATCGTCTAACCGCGAACAGAATTTGTCCTCGAATAAACACCACTCTACTATCTGGCTAGTAATATAACCTTGGAGAAATAAATCATACATTTCAATGAGATGAAAATTCATTTTAATACTGATCTACGCCGCTAGATGGCGCCACTATAGCAAACGAGTTACATTCCCCCTTCCTACTCTTATCATAACTCATCATTAGACTTAATTACACCATGTCGATACTAAATCAATATTAATCATCACAACACGTCACAACATATTGTGAGTTTCCAACTTAGTGCATAGCGCCCTCTATTGCTACATTCAAAGCGGAAACAAAACTTTAACGCCGGCTATGTTTGCAAAAACAAAACAAAATTCGGGGAAATTCCGAGGGAAATTCACTATAAATTGCTCCGTTTATAACCACTAAGGAGTTCGCATTCTGTCACTAGATGGCGTATTTGTACTATGTGTGACATCACTAGACACACCGATGCATGACGTCACTGGATACCCAAGGTAGGTAGAGACAAGGTTCGGTAGGCTCGCTCCACGGTTCTCACATATAATTTCCCCATGGTTCAGGATGACGTCATATCACAAATGACGTCACTGGAGCCCGAAACTGCATATTGTACGCAATTTCTTGCGTGGGAAGTGTTGCATGAGCAACCCTTATACTATCTAATTTAAACCTTGGATGGATAAGATGCATTTTACGGTAAATTGTAATAATGTTGCGCCATAGAATACTGCGCATAACTTTTCCCATGTAATGGCTATGACGAAGTTGCGTACCATCCCACCAACCGCAAGAAAGTTGCACGAAATCATGTTATTTGTTCTCCGCAAGTATGTTGCGCATCGCAGCGTTCCTTGCAACTTTTCCCATGTATCGGCTATGGCAATGTTGCGTGCCATCTAAACAACCGCAATAAAGTTTTAAAGCGGTTGATTTTATCGGATTAATCGCTACTATTAAATATGCTTTCGGCAAAAGCAACTACGCAACACAGTTGCCAAGTGATAAAATGGCCCAGTTAAAAACCAGTATACTAATTCTATAGCCTTGTTCAGCTAAATTACATTCAAATTTTATAATGGCTCCTCCTCCTCCTTACTGCCCCACCCACTTTTAACAATTATTTTCTTTATTAACTAGAGCATGCAGAGATAAAATTGGCTGCACTATTCAGTAAATTAGGTTTATTGTGCATTAAACTAATATGTAAAAACACTTGGTAAAAATAATATGGAATTCAATAGGCTAGTGGGCGTGGCTTGAAACAACGAACCAATAAAAAAACACGTTTCATTTCAAATAAAAACTATTAATACTTCAATAAAAAAAACATGTTATAATAATGGCTGTATTAAATCTTTGATCAAAATCCCGATTGAAGAAAAAAAACAGATTTTTACTAAGCAATTAAAATCAAAGTAAACTACTGAAGATTAAATTACCAAAATAATTAAAAATTAACACAAAAAATCTAAATTAAACTATTAAAAATTTAAAGTTATTAAGCAATTAAACCTAAACAAGTTAAACTACTAAATATTAAATTCACAGTTGTTAATCAATTAAAATACAACTAATTAAACTATTTAATATTAAACTGGCCACAAGCAATTGAAATCAAACCAATTCAGCTACTACATAAAATATTAAATTTACAAATCATTAAAGTTGTGGTGCTATTCTTAAAAATTAAAAATTAAAAAATGAAGAAAACGAAACAAAAACCCGGGTTTTTAAATAATTAAACCCAAACAACTTTTAAAAAGTATATTTGAAATATATGTGTCACTGTTATAAAAGAAAAAATGGAAAGTATAATCGAACAGGGAAAAAATGTATTTAAATATAAATAACCGGTGTTGAAATTTTTTCCCTAATCTATTAGCTTCTTTGAGGCGTTTCAACCTTGACCTTGAATGGGTTGTACTAGTACTACACAACCAAAACCAAACAACCCACTCACACACACTGTTGGTTTCACATTTCCATTGTGCGGAAAAATTCCGCAATTTTCAACTGTGTTTATTGTTTTTTCAGCTTTTATATATAGCATTCCGTGAAAAAAAACCTAACATATAAAAAACCACCCTTGAATTACAATTATGAAGAAAAAAATGTCGACATCGTCGAGAGATTGAAGTCGCTGTCGCCGTCTCCGCCCACCAGACGGCGCACTTTTTCCTCTCTCTCTCTCATTCCTCCACTGCTTTCCTCTTTTAAAGATCGATAACCCTTTTGCGACCGTAATCTTTAATGATTAACTGGCACTTATAGGGAAGAGTTTGGGGTGGGGTTAGGTGGTGTATGAAGTGGATAAAAGTTTTCGTTAAAAATGCATCGGCTATTATTAGTGTAGTTGAAAGAGGCGGAAAAGAGAGAGAGAGAAAAAGAGGCGGAGCGCCGTACTAAGAAAAATACTCGGTTTCCGTGTTGCTAAGCGACCGCCGCATGGCGCTATTTTAACCCGTTGCCGACCGGAAGTGGCCCCCGAGCCCGAACCGGACATGGCCGCCGTTTCTCTATACTCACTTTCACCGGTTGGCTGTCGGCGCAAATAAAGCAACGGCCCGATGGCCGAAAGAAGACTCGGTGGTGCGCATTTTTCAAAATGGACGAGACGACAACGAGACGAGACGCGAGAACGCCGACAAGTCGAACGAGCACACTGCGCATGCGCGCAATGTAGCTACTGGCCGCCAGGCGGCGCACAATCCCGCTCCCTTCACCGCTCGGTTCGAATTTCGCGCGCTCACTATGTTTCTATGTTTGGCGCACTCGCCGCTTGGGGGCGCTCAATCCCGGCAAACTAAGCAAGAGGGAATAGTTGCGGCGCTTCAACTGGCAGTGTTGAGTTCAAAGCGTATGGCGAGCCAAACATCTCTTGGGGATCATCCACATATTACGTCATCACAAAAATGGAAAAAAAAAGACCTATTGATACCAAAATCATCACCCATCATCAATTAGAAAATGACTGACTGACTGAACATGATGACGTCATCACCAATTTTGCATGAAATTGCTAACACAATTAATTTATAAAAATTTGTACATATAGGGTAATGATACATATATTGCTAAAACTTGTTATAAAGGATCAGTTCTCGTCAAAATACAGTATACATTGCTACTACCCCAAGTCCTCCTTAAAAATTTTGTTTTTACCATTCACCTAAATCATTTATTCTTTTGCACATAAATTTATATATTTAATTGTCAGGACAGGTAAATAAAATATTCGACAAAACTGGTGATGATGACGTCATATAGGCAAAAAGTGACTGATGGACTACGTCATCAATCGTCATCAATTAGGAGCTCCGAGCCAAACGTGGAATCTGTCGCGAACGATGGAACGTATTCGCTAACGCACTCGAAGTGTGCGACACCTGGCGAGAACGGCGCGAACCCGCTCTCAAAAGGGGTCAGGTGCCTATACCGCCCGTGTTACGATACTCGTTTTCGCGTCTTACGAAGCGTTTATGACGCATTAAAATAATGCTTACACGTTTTTTAGGTGAAATATAGATGGAGAATTCGATTTTGCTTACGATTTTTAGCGGGGATCGTTGGAAATTCCCACAAATCGCGAGTTAAAGCGAAATCGAACGTCGACATTCATGCAAAAATACGACAATAACCCCTTTGGCGTCGGCACATGGTCGTCATATAGAGCCTGTGTATTCGCAGCGCCCCCTATAGGCGGGTGCGATAGCGAATACTACACGTGTTTCTCTGGTTGCTTTCCAGCAATGCACTGGTCTGTTGTCTGCATGCAGACTGGAAGGAGTGGCGCTGCAGTCACCTGACTGTTCGTGTTTGCATGTGGCCATAAAATGCATAAAGTAAGGTGCGATGACCCCCATTGCTGTTGGTTTCCTTCCTTATGGCCCTTTGTCATAATATTCAATCTGACATGGGCAACCTGCGGCCATAACGATGCATTCAAAGATTTGTATCGTCGCATTAGCGGCTATATTTCCACTTTATGCACGTATATTGAGTGTGCCACTTTACCATTGGTGGTTGTTGTTGCTGTTGTTGTTGCTGTTGTTATTATTGTGGCTGTGGCTGCGTGGCACACCCACTATCCTAAGGTTAATGGGAGGGTCAAGTGCTAGGTGTTGGTTCTCGCTTCTCTTTCTCCTCTTTTACTTACATATACTTACATATACTCGGTGTCTGCACAACTCGAATAAAGGGCATTGGGACGAGTTGTGCAATTGAACTCACGTTTTGTCTTAAGGCTTGGTTTTTACTTTTGGAAATGTATATTTGTGTTCTCAATGTAGGAAATGGCACCTATATAGATGTATATATAGTATAGTGCTTTATTGACTCCACTTTGTACTTGTTTCTGTGGCACAGGCTCTTGGTTGGTTGTTGGCTGTTTAACCTTTCAACTGGCATATAACCTGGGTCAAAAACTGGTTTCTGTCCCGTGGTTTTTGCGGTGGGCAACATGGCGCCATTATTAGAATTTTCGCCAAGCACGCAGTCGACCCCGTGCCGAAATTCAAATGCAAATAATTATAATTACCCCAACTCAGATCCATGTTTATAAATTCTAATGCATGTGTGTGTGTGGATCGGGAGTGCCAGATGGCGCTCAGTTCGCTCGTCGGTGTGTGGTCCTCTAAATAATGTGACAGTCTGTGACATGTGGGAGGATACATGACATGATCTTCTATTCGTAACTTTTTTTATGAATACATAAAATTGAATTAATATTAGAGTAAATATGTATGTCTAACACTATGCGTAAGATGTGGAAATCTTGTATAAGCACTCTGGAAAACCTGGAAAAATCAGGAAAAATTGCATGAACCATGGTCGATGTATGGAAATGCTGGAAATTATGATAGAAATAGTCAGGAATTTTTAAGGAAAGTTAGGCAATATGATCCAGATGTTTGGTATATCTGTTTGCAGGAAAGTCAGGGAATCTGCTGATAACAGGATGCATACCAGGGTTCATACCACTCAAAGGAAATCTGGAACACACGGGGTATTTGTAATATTAGGGAGTATGAACAAACGACGTGGAGTAGGACGTGGGGTACTACGTAACGTTAGATTCACAATTAATTAGAAATGGCTAGGGGGAGTGGCCTTAGCCCTCATAAGAGCCCCACCCACTATACACCAGTGGCCATAGCCAAATATTGTTAGATTCACAGGTCTCACACCGTCCGTCACGTTAAGCCAAGCCCATTTTTCTTGAAAGTTGTGTTCACGACAAGCGAGCTTTGAGTAGAAAAACGAGTAGAAGCCATAGAGTGAAGCGTCGCGTTGGCCACGCCCATTTTAACTTGAAACGGTCCTTCACGCAGCCTTTACGTTCGAAAACCAACGCAGGAAAGCTACTCTGAGGCTACGTTTATGATCGTCAAGCTAGCTGCAACGCACGCTTAAATTGATGCGTTGCAGCGCGACGGAGCGTTCATGTTCGGCGTTCCATTGGCGTTTGATGCGTTGCCGCTCATGTTAGAGCAAGCGTTGTTTTTGATGCTTGTTGGTCGCAGGCATCACCGATTACGCGAGCGTTGCGCTTAAGCCGTTCCATTTTGGCGATTACGTCAGGTCTCATTCACGGCATTCGGTCACGCTTAAAGGTGAACTAACACGGTTTTGTAAGGTACCCTGATATTCGGTTTATAAGTAGCTATTGTGTCACTTATAACACTGGTGCAAGCAGAAATCGATTACAAATTGAAACAAACAAGTTATGAACGTTTTACCGAACGCTACTGGCTTTGCGAGCGGCTGCGAGTACGAGGCGAACAGTGAGTGCCCAATACTCGCAGCCGCTCGCAAGCCGTTCGCAAGCTGCTCGCAATCAAAGCCAGGCGTGGCTTACAGTCTATACCTTCTTGGCAAATTGGGTTGCTAGAACGTGGCTTACAGTCTACCTTCTCGACCAATCACAACAAATAAACATAAAAATTGTCTCAAATAACTCGAAATATCTGTTCTCTTGACACTTCAGCTTTTGGGATATACGATTATATGTGTGACTATATTGATCGATATTTACAAAAAATGATTGTGTTAGGAATCCCTGTCAGTTCACCTTTAATCAACTCAAACTGAACTCCCTTAGACCTAGCGCCATAAACTATTTACTGAACTACACGAACTCCACGTCCTACTCCATGTCGTTTGTTCAAACTCGCTAATATTTTCAAAACCAGAAAAACAAGGGAAATATGTTGATATAAATATACATATAATGTTTAATTTGAATGTGTTAGAATGCAAATTATTTTTTTAAAAAATGGTTGCAATAAACCTGCATATAATATGTTCTGGAAGTTTTGCCTAAGCACTCTGGAAAGTCAGGGAAAATGGCGATTACAAATTCGTATAAACCATAAAAACCGACTAAAAGGATTAAGCTTGGTGTTTTGCTTTGAGCATTAAGGGGCGTGTTGCATCGTTTATGGTACATGCTCTGCATGTCATGTGTTATTTATACGTGAAATTTCTCTCAGAATCTACATATTGTGGCTCGTGCTGATGCGGTTTGCTCGCAAAATGCCTGATGGCACCCAATTGTTATCTATATGCAATTGCATACTTGAGGTCTATAAACGTGTGATGATGATAATACGGTGGGTGATAAAATTGATGTTTATTTTCACCGAGATTATCACGACTCGAGCGTTTGTTGGGTCATTTTGTGGGTTGTGTTGCTTGAACTGTTTATACTTGTTTGTGGAACAGCCAATTGACGGCCATTGCACATTATTTTCTTCCTTTTTTTGTGTGGCCTTTATTATATTGTATGGGTGCGAGTATAATAATTGAGAGTATAGAGGGCGTAGAGGGGTAAAACACCCACAATTGCTCAGGCTTGTGCTCCGAGAATCAGGCCTGAACATGACTAGCATACTAAAGTTATATACCTGAACAGAACTGCAACTTTAGCCAAACCCACTGAGGGGGGCTTCATTTGGTTTATGACGGAAGTGGGAGATTTTCACCTTTCTGACTTCGGTTCCTCGACCTCTTAACCCTTCTTCTTCTTCTTCAACTTTATATATGTATGTAAGTTCCCAGTCTGTCAACGAACTCGCTATCTGTTCTCTCTCAACAAATCGCCTTTCGATATCCGCAAACTGATATTTTAAACCGCCATCAAAGACTAACAACAGCTGACACAAAACACCGACCCAAAGATGCACCAGATAACCAACCAGCACACCTATATGTATACCAACAAAACCAACACCTTGGAATTTCTCCGGTGTAAAAATGCATTTGTGACGTATACAATGTGGTACGAGAAAATCCACCGTTTTTTGTAGTATTTTTTAATAATCATTCTTCCATTTTTTAAGTGGTCTGTAAATAATCTGGTTGAATAGTCTCCAATAGGAATTGGAAATCAGCTGTTTCGCACAGC
This sequence comes from Glomeris hexasticha, assembly GCA_034695945.1. Taxonomy (NCBI): domain Eukaryota; kingdom Metazoa; phylum Arthropoda; class Diplopoda; order Glomerida; family Glomeridae; genus Glomeris; species Glomeris hexasticha. The sequence continues at coordinate 14,706 of JAQIWR010001027.1, forward strand.
TTGATTGAATCTTACACATACATTGTTACACTAAAATTGTCACATTTGTGTTTCATAGTTTTTTCAATCTGCACTTTTCTTAAACATCTTCAAAATACAGGTTTATAGTACCATTTTAAACCTATACTGTCATGGAATTAAAATAGGAATTGAAAATAGTCAGAAATCCTGGAAACTTAACGTGGAATTTTGAAATCGGTCATGCATGCATGGAAAACATTAAAGTGTTTATAAATTCAGAAATCTCAATTTGGTGAATAGCTTTTTTTAAAAAAATGTAATCTCCGAAGACTATGTACTCGATATCTTTGACTGTAAGTAATTGGTTGTATTTATTTTAATGGTCAAAAACTTAGTGTTGTAAAATTATAATCTTATTTTAGTGAGCTTGTTTGTACGTAACCCTGATGATGACAGTAGGCTACATTACATGTCGAAACATGTTGGTCTTTGATTAAAGACAAAACAAGAATACAGTATATGTGAGATGAGAATTTTTTCTTGCTTGAACAAGAATATATTTTTTTTGTCAAAATATTGTTATAATACTAAATTATAATAAGTATAAACTAAATTAATAATTGGAAGTAAAGTAATAGAACTTTGTGTACGATGGTCAATGAAACCCTTGAAAAGTAAAGAAAAGTAGGGCCTATACATAAAACAATTTCCACTATTACTTTTTAATACATACTTTATTATATATGCTTAAAATGCTATTAACAAAAGCTGCAGACTTTTTATGAGCCCTGTATATATTTGCAGTTATATATGGTCCCTTAAAGGAGATGAGACACGGTTTTGTAACCCCCCTGAAAATCACAGTACATAAAGATCGGACATAAAAAACACATTTCTCGTTTACAGAATATTTTTAAAAAATTTATTGGCGAAGTTATTTCAAATTTACGATGT
>JAQIWR010001028.1:0-15619 GCA_034695945.1 Glomeris hexasticha
GATTTTTTGTGGCATTAGCTCAGTTAGGGTGAAAGTTTTCAGGGTAGGTTCCAAAACCTTGTCAGTTGTCCTTTAATTGGGTAAAAATTGAATGTGGCAAAACGTTTATGGAAGTAAATCCCTAGTGTAAAAATGCAACTGCGCAGTTTATTTTTATGCACGGAATTTAAACCATGCAGTCGCTACTATTTTGAATGTAGGCTTGAGACTGACTGGTGAATATTATTATTCACAAGTTTACTGGCGTGTGTATTTAATTTATTAACTTAATTTTTAATTAACATTGCAGGACGGATGACTTCAATGACCCTTTCCGTATAATGCGGGAATCTACACTGAACACCTACGACGCGACCGACTTGGGTTCTTTTCGCAAGGACCGGTTCAGCTTGAACTACACTGATGCTACGTACTTAATCAACGAATGGTACAACAAGTGGTTACCTGACCGTGAGAACCGTCAGGACTCGAAGACCGTTTATGACGTGACCATCTACCACGCGAACAACACCAACGAAACGTTCAGCTGGCACGGTCCACGAGGTACGTTATGGCCCTTTCATATTTAACGGTAACATCTTTGAAGCAATGAACGGTTTTGATAACATGTGATTTCAATTCCAGCCGCTGATGAAACCCCGGGCCCTGTAAAATGGTCGAGGCCCTACTTCGATTGTGGCCGTTCCAACAAATGGCTCGTCAGTGCCTCTGTGCCCATTGCGGATATCTACCCGCGTCACACCCAATACCGGCACATCGAATACCCAAAGTGAGCCGTTTTCTTGTTTTCCATCCGTAGTTTGTAATTTGGATATCATCCTTACGAGCTTCTCTTCGTAGGTATGTTGCCGTGGCTGTGATGGAAATGGATTACGAGAGAGTCGACATCAACCAGTGCCCGAAAGGGTTGGGAAATATAAAACCGAATAAATTTGCCGGCACGGCAAGATGTAAAAATATGACAACCGAGGTATACTGTTGCAATACAAATTGCAAATGACATGCTCCTAACGCGATTTTTTTCATCGCCATTGGTTGAATTAGTGCGAACCGTTGCACGGGTACGGTTTTCGACGCGGAGGTTACCAATGCAGATGCATACCAGGGTACAGGTTGCCTTTCGTGGCTCGCAAACCTTACTTGGGAGAGATCGTAGAAAGGGCCACTTCGTCGGAGTACGACCGCGCTTTTAGTTGCGAGAAGATAGGGTGTAAGCAAGTTCACGTGGAGTAGTATTTACAGTTGGTGTTATTAGAGTTGGAAAGTACATAATACAATGCCGTAACGATATTGCGCAGACGTCATGTCCATGCCTCAAGATTGGAACGTGTTAGACCGGCCAACGCGGCGCAAACATCTCGGCGAATACCAGTACGAAGAGTACACGACGGACCGCTCCATGAACCATTTCGTACGGAATAACGTCAACGATTTCATTGACTACTTCCGAACCAACATTACTGCTCACAACTGTGCTTATAGGTATATTTGTGCGTAATACGATGGTGTAGCAATACGTGCATTATTTGATTCCAACTACGATTCCAACAGGAAGTCAGAGCTAGAGTTTCCAGGAGATGTAACTCATGGTGCGGATGACCAGATGGAGAATGAGGCTCGAAGCGCGTTGAGGTTGGCCAATTTCCTCAGCGCGTACCTGCAGATAGTAGATCCTAACGAACAGTTCGGCGAGTTACGACTTCCCGACCGTCATTTGACCGAAGACCAGATCTGGGGCGAAGCGATAGCTACGGTCATTGGTAACGTTCGCATCTTCGGTGCCGGAGTGTTCTGGGACATGAACAAGTTCCCGAACCGTACTCTGTTTGCCCCGTACGCGTACAAGAACAAAACGAACACGCGTAGCTTTTTCGCCGAAGACATGGCGCGCAGAAGCAAGACCGACCCGTACCTGAACAAGAAATGGTTCCGTTTGCTCAAGACTAGATGGTCGACGAACACGGACGACCTGGAGGAGTCGATCGTCAAGATACACATCCGCGGTAATACCACGGGTGATTACCTGACCAAGTACGATCACTACCCGACAAAGTACCGAGCGGCAACTTTGAACCACGGTCACTGGACGCCGGCTTACTTCGACTGCGGCTTTCATGACCGGTGGGTTATCACTTACGTGGCACCGTTCTTTGGCTGGGACAGTCTGAAGAACAAGTTGGAGTTTAAGTGAGATTCTGTCGTGTAACTATTGCTGAATGTTGTTTTATTTTGTTTGAAATGACAACTAACTGTTGGATTTTTAAGGGGTGCTGTGGCAGTTACTACGCTTTTAGAAAAGTTGGACATCAACCAGTGCACCGATTCCTTCATGGCAGCTAACGCGTTCAAAAACACGCACAAGTGTCACGAACGGTCAAGTATTGTAAGTGTATTTGTTACTGTCTGTAGGCCTACTGTGTGTTAGGTGTCTGAATGTACTGAATGAGGTATTGAAGTGGATTTTAATTTGGTTTCTGTCAGTGCGTTCCAATGTTGGGACGAGGCTTCGACGTTGGCGGCTACAAGTGCGAATGCGAACAAGGCTACGAATACCCATTCGACAATCCGTTTACATATTTCGATGGGCAGGTGTTAGAAGATGAGTTCCAAAACATGGTAGAGTATAACAAATCGCGATTCGATATCTTCAGATGCCGAATCGCGTGCGCGTCAACGGCCGGCAGCAGTTTCGTGCTGCTCGTAGCGTTGGCCCTCTTCGTGAAAACGCTGATATTTTAGATCAGATGCAGTTTTGATAATACTAAATAGTTCGACTTGAAAGATACGTACTCAAGTTTTGTATCGGAGGGTTTATACGTTCGGCGTTTCTTTTACACTTGTATTTTTTGGACGTGAAGAGTGATTATGCACAGTTTTTTGACCGCACATTTTGTGTCTGGGAATATATTGATTGTTAGTATACAGTAGTGCCTAAACGGTGATATTTTACTGTTTGTATTTAATGAAGTTAGAATCTCATTCAAGGTGATGGCTCAAATATTATGAAATGTACAGATCTGATTTTTGTCAGTTTTACTTAATTCTTATTACCATTCCGTCCGTTGATGTAAATATTTTAGTGGACCAGTATTGCAATCTGCCTTATGATGCGAATTGATGGCAATAGCCTTGGATCTGCCTTTAAACCCAACAATGATGGGAAATTTTATACAAATTATGTAACTTTTTGCAGACATTTTTAAATAAAGATATGTTATAGTGATTTGTTATTTCTGATAGCAAATTCGTATAATATCAACAAAATGCCTTGTTTTTACGTGTTTTAGGAATCGATTGTATGTATGCATGGGGGTATAAAAGCAAGAGGTATTAGTACTATCAAGAGGTACTATCGACAGCGACACATTGGTACCAAAACGTTCGCGGCCAAACGGCAGCGCCCAAACGTACGCACCGCAGCCGAACGTCAGCACGAAGTCGCTGGAACCCCCGCTTGTATCCAGTATTTTCTTGGTTATGAAGCAATTCATTTAGTGGCAGGTGAGTTTAAGTAGTGCTTAAATAACGCACGGAAACACGATTACCATCTTTATCAACAAATTGTAACGCTTTGTTTGATCATTGGTTTGATTTGTAGCCATATTTTTTCGAAACACTCGGTGAGCTGTACCCAAGGCTATACCGATATTTCACTCATAAATCATAAATGGAGGACAAACTTGCCGAATATCGTGCCAAGAAACGACAACAACATATGACAACGACTGTCATCACTGCAAATACAGTACAAGTACAACATAAGGGTGAGATTAACAAGGTAAAATCTATGGTTTAAATCCCGATTGGATATGAGGAAAAATAGGTCGGGAAATGGTTCCACGTCATGCCACAATTTTATTCTTACAGCTTTTCTGTAAAATCTTGGGTAAAATTATACAAATATAGATTAAATTATATATCTCCACTAATGCACACAGGTTGACCTCTGCAGAATTTTGCAGAAAATTTTACCTGAACAAGAAATTATTGGAGAATGTGACAAAATGTAGAGAAATGCTGTAAATATTTTAGATGCAATATAATATATAACCTTGGATATAACTTAGTAATAACTTAGTAATTCCTGTTGTTGATGACAGGGAATGGACGAAACTTCACAACAGGTGCCCATCATGAGTGGCAAATTGTTAGAGCCTAATGGAAAGGACATATTTTCTCGAAGGACTCAATTCGACGAAGAGATTGACGAAAAGAAACAGAGGATTGCCACAGATCCTGTGAGCCAAAAACTGTGGATTGTGCAGTTAATTCTAAAAACTGCCATTTGGTTGGTGATGTATGCCGTGTTTTTGAAACTGGAATTTGGAGCTGTGTACTTTGTCATCAGCGTGATTGTGTTCCTGGTTAGCAGCTTGAGAGCTAAACGAAGAAAACCGAATGAACTGAGTGCCTATTCAGTGTTCAATCCTAATTTTGAAGTTTTAGATGGAACATTCACCGCAGAACAGTTTGATGGTCAGATTCGTAACGGTGGGATGTTGCGGTGATATCAAGTGAAATTAATTAATGTACTTTTAAACTAAAATTGCAATTGTATTCTAACCAATGTAACACATTTGACACTTGTGTGGATGCTCCAAATCTGGTAATTTATATTTGCGGTGAAGAGTGGACGAATGGGTGTGGTGATAGATGAATTATATTCTTCGAAGCACATTTCCACATATACTATTTATTTGTACTTGGTAAATGGGTAATAAATTACTGCACTGTAAAAATGATATAATAATGAATTCCGCTTGAAATACTTAAAGTTAGTACACGTTGAAAATGTCTTTCTCAGCTAGGATGGCATGCAGCACAGCAGAAAAATTGTTGCAAATTATGGGCATTTAAAAAGTATTAAAAAATAGAATTATAGGCAAAAATACATAGACATTAAAATCATACATTGCATACATGTTCTTACGTTGAATTTATAATATATGTAAATTAATTAATGTTATATTTACAAAAAACTAACGTAGAAATTAATATATAATCATTAGCTTTTTGCATCATATATTTATTTTAATTCAATTGAAACTTGCTAAAATTCATTATTTCATTACATTTCATCTGACAAATATTTATTTGTTAGCACCAATGCACCAATAGTGGATGACAGATTGGTATTTATTTTTCAACCTTGGAGGCTATCTTCTTCATGCTAAAGACTGGATATAGGATATGGAGGAGGCTAGAGCGAATGTTTTTTTTCCGTGTCGTATTTTAAATTTTATACTAATTTCAATGAAATAAAACGTTTCACTCATTTTCTTTCGCGATTAAATCGGTGCGAATGAAAAAGTGGACCAGAAAAACGAGAAGACCGTGAGAGCTGCTGTTTCCGAGGCTATCCCGCGATTTCAGGGCGGAGGACCCCGTAGCGTTGTCAATCACGTTGTGCTTGCCGCCATTGCCGAGCGTAGTAGAAGGGGGCGGCTGTAGTAACACGTTCTTTTCGCCAAAAGATTACAATAGAAATCAGGTAGGTGGATCTAATATGTAACTAGTGTGCAATGCGAGCTAGCGGTCGTAAATTTAACATCGTTTCGGTGTTTTGACACGTTTAAACGCGGCAAATGTGCGACGCAAAAATGACCGATTCGCGAACAATGGAGAACGAACGAACGCCGGCTCGCAGCGGAAAAATTTGTCGCTTCGTGCCGAAATCAAGGCGACAACCGGTCGGTTGCGATGGAGAGTGACGGAACATCGGCTTATCGAGATTTTTCGGCAATTTTTACGGTCGGATGACGACGGTGCGGCGGAAATTTGCGGGGAAACTACTCAAAAAATTGAGTGAAAGCATGTTTGGTTCGATCAAGATGGCGGCGTTCGGCGTTTTCAGTTCATTTTCGCGCCGATATTGCCTATCAAAACGATAGATAGAAGCGTAGCTAATGACCGGGGGTAGTCGATGCAAGTTGAGGAGGTGCTTGAGTGAGAGGCGGTGTCGTTAAATTCTCTCATCGGATCGAAACAAATGAGATTTGACGGAAATGGAGTTGAGTTGGGCGCGAAATGCAGAGCCGTTAAAATGCCCCCATTATGGGATTGGCCGTTGGCGCCAATTTTTATTATAAATGGACGCAGTTATGGATGGCTTTCTGGTGGGGAAAAAATGTGAATAAACACTAAATAATGAAGCAGATATAAGAGCTGCTATCCAGACGACAGTAACTGACTACTTGAAATATTGTTTCATATTGAGTTTCAAGATACGAGTTGAGTGCTAGCAAATTGTGATGTCACCAAGCATTGTGTTTCCAAAAATTATTTTGAGCAGAAATCAAGTTCCAATAATTTTAGCGTACATTTTTTAAATTGTTATTATAAAGGCAAAAGCAAATTCAGTGAAGTAACAGTTCACCTTAGACAAACAAGATAACGACAAAACGCAAGTTTAAAAGCAGTAATAATTTCTAAATGAAGGAATGTTGTAAGGGATTAAATATTGCTCGTATGTAGTAAATGATATAAAACTGGTGTATTTTTTTTTCAATTTGCAGAATGGCCGAAGGCAACGGTGAATTGAACGACACAGAAATGACAGAAAATTCCGAGGAACCTATGGACGTTTCCTCCATCAAAGTCGAGCAATCGGATGAACCGGAAATCCCAAAGACAGAAGACTATAGCAAATTGATTGAATATGGTCTAGATGAAAAAGTCGCTTCAAAACTAGATGAAATTTACACAACTGGTACGTTTCCCGTGCACGTGTTGAAATTGAGAGAAGTTCACAGAAATAACTGAAGTGTGCACGTCTGGGTGATCGATACCGTGAAGTTTCAGTGTGTGTACAAGTACGATAAAGAAATGCTGATTTTTGGCTTAGGTAAATTGGAGCACGCGGACCTAGACGAAAGGGCATTGGATGCCTTGAAAGAATTCCCTGTCGATGGGGCGTTGGCCGTTCTGAAGCAGTTCCTGGAAAGCAACTTGGAACACGTGTCAAACAAGAGTGCCTACCTTTGCGGCGTCATGAAGACGTACAGGCAGAAAAGCAAATTGCCCAGCAGCACGACCACCGGAGCGGCTGCGGTGGCAGTAGCAAAGGGCCCCGATGAAGACAAAATTAAGGTGACCATTGAGCACTTGTTGCGAGATAGTTCACCGTTCACTCTGTAATTTTAATACGGGTTTGATTCCAGTCTTCGAGGATACAAGCCATACTTGACCGGACAGGCTACACTCTGGATGTAACCACCGGTCAGAGAAAATACGGTGGACCACCACCAAATTGGGAGGGAGTGCAACCTGGAAGTGGTTGCGAGGTATATTATTTTGTAGAGTAATTGGAAAGTTATTCGCAAATGACGATGGGGAGTAACAAGGTTTTGTTCCTCTAGGTATTCGTTGGCAAGATACCGAAAGATATGTTCGAGGATGAGCTGATCCCACTATTTGAGCGGTGCGGAAAAATCTGGGACCTAAGGTTGATGATGGACCCAATGACCGGTCAAAATAGAGGCTACTCGTTTATAACGTACTGCGACCGGGAAGGGGCCGGGGAAGCGGTGAAACAGGTGCGTACGGCGACGAAGCGGTGTTTGCGGATTTCCCAAAATATGAACGCTCGTGTCGGTCGACTTGTCATTGTAAATCCTCCTACTTCAAAATTTGCCGAACTGTTTTGAGATGGCACGCAATGTCACGCCAGTTTTGAAACTGGGCTGACATTGTTGCGAGTTGTCTGTAACTGGCTCTGCTCGGACCACCCGCGCTTTTGTTTTCCTCTGTATATGGCAAAGCCGCTCGCAGCGCCTGCGTTGGGAATTAGGTGTTGGAACCGATAACAAAAGTGGCGGCGTGAAGGAGGAAAGCTATTGAATGGGATTTACGGTGTAGAGAGTTGAACCAAAAGTTGTACAAATTGTGGGAAAAAAATTTGGTCGCTGACCGACGCGTTTGCAAATCTTTTGGCCGACTTTTTGGTGTTTTGTCTTTCAGCTGGATAACTATGAAATCAAAAAGGGCAAGACGTTGAAAGTCAATGTATCTGTTCCAAACCTCCGGCTTTTTGTGGGTAACATCCCAAAGAACAAGAGCAAAGAGGAGATTTTCGAAGAATTTTGTAAATTAGCAGGTATGGTATACAAATTGCGAGTTTGGGAGGATGCGAACAGTGTCGCGTGAAACTCTTTTCTAAAAGAAAGGAGGAACGTTGCGCGCACCGATAAGGTTTTAAAAGTCAATGAATTCCTCCGTCTCGTCAATGTGGTTTTCCTTCCTCCTCCCGCGGTTTGCAATTTGCCAACGGTACGTAAGCATTGCGCACGGTGCCTGTCCGAGAAAAGACAATCATGCAGATAGCTTTTTGTTTGTTGGACAAAGAGAATGGATAAAAAGGCGGTGCGTGAGTTTGTTTTTGGCAATGAGGGAGCGTAAATAAAAAAAACGATGCCGACCGATGGGAGAGCGTGCGTTGAAGTGGATTAATTAAGAAGGTACGGTACACGTTTGTATTGCAGCTCAATGATTACGAAATTAGAAAAGGCAAAAAAATTGGCGTGACCATTTCGGTAAACAATCACCGGCTATTTGTCGGAAATATTCCAAAGATACGAGGCAGAGACGAATTGGTGGAAGAATTTGCCAAATACGCACGTAAGTTGACTCTGCATCCATCAGAGGCTTTTACACTCGATTGAATTGATCCGTTGGATGATTTTCTTTTTTTGATTGGCGTACCGCAATCATTATTGTCTAAATGTCTTTGTTTTCTAATTTCTAAAATGCCAGTAAAATTAAGTGGAAAGTTGACGTGTGCTGCATTTTAAATGATGCTGAAGGTAGGAGTGAGTGCGGGATGAGGGAGGAAGCTTTCGTTGACGGAGTGTGCTACTTGGTTTCGATTCGTTAACGTGTGAGCATGCGCTGGGACTTGTTGCATTACCGTTCTACGTTGCTAACTTAAGGATACGGGAGCTATTCTTTGCTCGTTTCAAGATGGCATGATTGTTTCCGAAGTGTACTTCTGTAACGTGAAGCTTTTGCGCTGGCCAAGGTGTGCTTTTGCTTTGGAGACTTGGAAGTGTATTCATACAAACGAGTTCTGCGCATGGGATTAAGGTAGAATATAACAGAACATGTAAGTTAGGAAACTTGATCACATGCCAGAATTGAGTATGAACATATTACTTGTTTTGGGGTTTAATGCATTTTGATGGCCTTGTCGTAGTTTAGCGACTGTATTGATATGGAGTTGGAGTGGTTAATGAGTTGTTTTTCCATGGCACGCAGCCGGTTTGACTGAAGTGATAATCTACAGCTCCCCCAACGAAAAGAAGAAAAACCGAGGTTTTTGTTTCCTGGAGTACGAATCGCACAAAGCGGCTTCGCTGGCCAAGAGAAGGTTGGGCACTGGCCGCGTCAAAGTCTGGGGTTGCGACATTATTGTCGATTGGGCGGATCCTCAGGAGGAGCCCGACGAAGACACGATGTCCAAGGTAACAGAGTGAAAAAATGTAATGCAGCACTCTTGAATGAATGGATTGTAAGTGACGGGTGTGGTTGTGTGGTCGCAGGTCAAGGTGCTCTACGTTCGGAATCTTACTCAAGAGGTCTCCGAAGAAAAGTTGAAGGAGACGTTTGAGAATTACGGCAAGGTGGAAAGGGTGAAGAAGATAAAAGACTACGCGTTTGTTCACTTCGAAGACCGGGACAACGCCATCAAAGCTATGGACGACCTGAACGGGAGAGACGTCGGAGGTGCGTTCGTGGAGGTTTCCCTCGCCAAGCCGCCGTCGGATAAGAAGAAGAAAGAGGAGCAGTTGCGAGCGCGTGAAAGGAGGATGATGTCCATAATGCAGCAGAGGCAAGGACCTGGTTTGGGTGGAGGAGGGCGTGTTTTTGTTTTACTTGTATTTCCTTTCTGTTGATATTGATACTATTTGCCAAATTAAGCCAGTAAGTGGCATCTGTTACGGGTGCGCCAAATTAATATCCGAGTAATAAGGAAAGGTCAAAATTTACAACAAGTTTAGTTATACATGTAACAAGTCAATACACAAAGAAAGTACAAAGTGAAATGGAAACAGTTCCAGAAAGCCACCATGAGTGATTGAGCGTGTGAATGTGAGCCGAGCATTAAAGGAGAACTGATGGGAGAAGCAACGATTGACTGTATCGGTTCTCCTTGTAATGTGCGTGTGTTAATTGTAAAAACATGTAAAGCAGATTTAACATAATAAGTACCACAGTTTAAACCACCAACGTTCCACTAAATTATTGAAGGGGATTGAGTGGGTTATATTTTAGTAATGTGGTAATTTCCATTGCAGTGTTATGATGATGCCACCTGCGCGGGGTGGTCGTGGTGGTGGTCGTGGACCAATGGGTCGAGACTTCGCAGAGTCGTTAGGTAAGTGTTCTGTCCCTCAGTTATTTCCCCCTATGCGGTTTGAAATTGGCGGGATTGCAAATTGCTTAAAAGTATTGACTGCAATGTGCTCCAAAAGTTAGTATGGTTATCATGTTAAATGTTTGATCCTGGTGCACTTTGCAGATATGGTTAATACACTTTTCGTTGATTGTTGGCGTTTTACGCTGCCCAATTGTTTTTAGACGTTGGTTTGATCGTAGAGGTATTTGAATTTTTATCCTTTCTCTTATTGCCCAACCTGTCCTTTGCATGATACTTCATCTTATTCATTCTTATGTCTGTGATGCTTTATTATTTTGGTAGCATTTTCTTTGTTTAAAGTAACCCAGTTGAAAATGTGATTGGTAACTTTTATTAGAGCAATATGTCACGGGTTTGTTTCAAAGATTTTCTGCGTAGAGGTGGTAGTGGTGGAATGACTTTGATTGCGTACAACAGAAGTTAGTCCTAGTGATATGAAATGTGCAGCGTACATGTGGTCATTATATTAATAACTTGTTTACAAATTCTTTAATTATTATACCGTATACACTGAGAAATTGCACTTACGTACTTGTTGTACCGTTGAATGGTCAGTTATTGTGAACAATTTTCTATCGTAGATTATGACTATGACTACTACGGTTACGGGGACTACCGTGGTGGTTATTCCGACCCGTACTATGACGATTACTATCGCTATGAGGATTATTTTGACTACGGCTATGGAATGGGACCTCGCGGACGAGGCCGTGCTGGACCTGATAGGGTGGGTGCGGCGGTGTTTTACGTGGTATTGCACTGAACAGGGATATGACACGTTTCCATTGAATTAATATGCAATTCGAAATTGGTTTTTGTGTGTAGGCTTACATTTAAATTATTAGTGTGGGTTTCACATCCTTGGTCATGTGTGTTTCATGTAACTTCGTTAGTTAATTTTGAAATTCTGGCCCATGTGCGTCAGATGAGATGAGATTATTACAGTGTGGCTAAGTACTTGGAAAGCATGTTAGGGAAGTTGGTCGAGTTATAAAAGGTGTTTTTCAATGACTGTAGGTTAACCACACCCTCTCCAGAAAAAGAAAAAATAAGCAGAGTGAAAACGATTAAAATTGTGAATGAAGTATCATGTCAAATCAGCTGATAAGAGTGTTGAGCAATACCCTGTATTAGTCCTAATTCTCATCTGACTTTGCATGAATTCGGTGTACATGAATAGCCGGTGCCGATAGGTCAGTTATCGGTAGAACTTCTCTCGTCAAAGGTTTGTAAACCGTGTTACGTTTCACGTAATCCCATTGCAGGCAGTTGGTACGAGAGAAGTTCTACGTATAATTGCTAGGTGTAAGGTATGCATTTAGAAATTCAATGTACTAATGGTTTGTTGTTTTTTTTCTTTACCCTATTCCCACCCTTGTATGTCTGTGTTGTGTATTTCCATGTTCTACCCTGTGACTGTTATCCCGAACCTTACCCGATGTGCAGGCCCGTGGTCGTGGTGGCCCAGCCCTTCGTGGCCGCGCCGGTGGTCCCCCGGCCCGTGGCAGGGGGGCTATGGTACCTCGAGGCAGAGGGGTACGGGGAGGCCGTGGGGCCACGGTGGTCCGTGGCAGGGGAAACTTAGCCGGTAAGCGCAAGTTTGATGGTGGACACCAGAACCAGGGGGACAGTAAGCGACGCTACCAAAACAACTTGGGGCCAGGCTGGGGCAGCCAGCCCATACCCCAACAGCCCCTTGACGGGGGCTCGGGGGGAGATTCCCAGTGGTACCAGGATTCGTACGGCCAGCAGTGGTAAAACGGAGAGGACAAAATTTAAAACGAAGGGAAGAAAACAAATTTCAAAATTTCTCTCGGTAGAATGCGTTTTTGTTATTATTATTTTTATTTGCGGTTGGATCAAATGGAAAATATTCTATGTCCGACCAAAACTCTGGCAATACAGATTTAACCTCCCCATTTTTGATACCCATTTAGTTATCCAGCAAAAAATTGTCTCGTTATTGTGGATATTTGTTCCATCATTAGGTAAAGATGATGGAGGGAAGGTTTGTAAAGTTTGGTGCGTGCGCCATGAAATGAACACTGGCAAGTGACATACATAGTTAAACCATTGAATGAGGTGGAGGTTAAAGGAGACGCTAGTCAATGATAAACGTGTGTTATTGCTGCATGCACAGAAATGCTTTGCATCTTGGGATAGCGTGGCCGCCATGTTGATGCAATTTTCATGAACGTGCGTTTTTCCATAATAAGACTAGATTGTTCATTGGATTAATTTAGGTTGTAAACTCTATTTAAATTACGTTTCAATTCAATTAAAATGTATATTGAATTCGATTTAAATTTAGTTTAAATTATATATTAATTGGTATAAATTACATGCACATTAGATTAATTTATAATACTTGTTTCCAATACTTCAAAAATAAGTATTTCTGGTGTCAAACTTCATCAAATTGGCGGACGGCAGGCGCGGTTTGGTGACGTCACATCAAGGCTGTTTTTCCATGCAACCGTTTTTGATATTGCGTCCGAGTTTGAGTTTGGAATGCAGCAAAACGCATTTCCGTTTGTATTTCCATGCACGCTGCTTGACACGTCTTCCTGACTCTGTGATTGGCTCATCTGTTCCCGCCACAACGGTGACACACCCCCTTGGATCCTACGGATTGGTTGGCGCTTTGCCGGACGCAAAATATCCAACTGTCTGGATATTTGCGTTTCGAATTGCGTCTGGAAAAGATTCGCGGATTGCGTCCCGACGCATGCATGGAAATTGCAACTCTGACGCAAACGCTGACGCAAAATGTTCAAAAACGCTTGCATGGAAAACAGCCTTCAGACGGATCTCGTATACTATTTGCGTCTCCTTCTAACCTCCACCTCATTGGTTAAACCAACATTGAAGTTGACGTGCGCGTAACTTAACGAGGCAATGCTCAGACTTCTACTGCGTTCTCTTTCTTTGACGCTGTTGCGCTGCTGAATCCGTAGCGTAATTTAATTGTTGCACGTGCGCTTGTCATTTTGTGGATTTAATTTTATCGGGTTATTATTTCTGCTGCTGTACCGTTGCGTGTTTTGTCCCTAATGCGTAAGATCTTATTTAACGTTTGTCCCCTGTTTTATACGGAGTTAAGACGTGTGCCGAGTGGATCCTTTGGAGTTTGGCTGTAGCATTGCACGTTTGCGTGCGGTTTTAAATAGCGGAAAGAGACGTTCGGTGAGGGGCCGATGACGTATCTGAAGGATGCACACGGTGACTTGTTCGCGCACATTGTCCATTGCCATAGTATTCATGATATCTCTCCCATAATGTAACACAAGATTTTTCAGAAATGTAGCATAACAATTAGATGAATTTTGCAGTACCACTGGTTGCGAGTGCGAGGTTTTTTTGTCCATAACTTTATTGAATTGCAAATAAGGGATATTTTGTTGTTCCGATCCCCCGAGTTCTGTGTGATAAGTTCAGGTTGCGAAAAGTGAAAGGTGAAGCATGAATTTCTTTCAACTCAAGAATGTAAAACAAGAAATGTTGCAATTTAACTTTTAGTTTACAGTTTGCCTTTATGTCGTAATGTTTATTATTTACGCCATGCATTGCACACAACATGCTGAAGTGTATTTCACATTTCGGGTAGAAAGTAGTTAAAAGCGGTGATGGTTACACACACAGTTGATCGCAGTTTGTTCTGTTCTATTATTTGGTTACTGAGTTAGTTACGCGAATACCGCTGCTGGTTTTTTGTCCATGTTAATTTTGCAGCCGTGACTATTGATTTTATTCTGGTGTGAGAGAAAAAAATATATTATTGATAAACTTCGTGAAAAGAAACTAAAGCGTAAAATGGGGGCTATGAGTTATCATTCCCGCACATACGTTTAGTTTAGTGCATAACCAACTCCACATGGTAGTGTAATATACATGTTGTGTACTTCAACATTTAGGCTGACAGAATTTTTTTTTGACCAATGTGCGCTGGGTTTCGATGGAATTGCAAAAAATCTAACAAGAAATTGACATTTAGATGTCACATTTGATGAGCTATTTGTTGTATTCGGAATTTCCACAAAAAAAAGTGTGTTGATTGTTCCCGTTCATTCATTCACTTGTCCATCGCATTGATTTCGCATTTATACATTTGGAATGAAATTGGCTTTAAAAGAGATGTTATCTCATTCATTGAGCATATACTGAATGTAGTGAAGTTGTGCTGGGTTTATTTAAAATTGTAGATTCTCGCTAAATTTTTTGGTTGGAAAATTGATGCCGTTGTACGCAAACGTTCATTAACTTGATTTTTCTTTTACTTAAAATGCTTCAAAAATTTGTAACAGGTGTCTCGCTCACTCCATCTCATTTGGTGTAACGTTGGGCAGTCGAATCTGAATAAAAATTGTTAGATGTGCCAAAGTACGCTGTGCAAGGGCACACATTTTTTGTTGCAAATTGCCAAAGTAAAAAGGCCTAGATTAAGAGCGACAAACTTCATGCGAAGCTGACAAGATTTGAGGTGAAGGTGGTTATGTACTTCAACATCTGTGCACTCTCTCTTGTGGTCCCCATTGAATCCAAAATTATCGATTGGCCCAATTGGCAAGATGTGTGACATTTTACTGGCACACGGATCTTGAGGCAGCATCAACAAATTGGTTGCTGACGTCTAAAACAAAATCAGGTAATTCCGCATTTTATTGCTCTTTGTTCAGACCTAATGTGCTTTTCGCTTTCAAAATCACCAAATTTTGCAGCCCATATGTTTTTGCTAACGGTAGTGAAAATTTTAAAACTGCGTAGTCACGTGTTGCGCGTTTAAAAAAAGCCTAAATTGTGACCATGATGTTGGTGTCTATCTATAGAAGTGTCCGTGGTATATTGAAAGGTTAGAGGTAAGGAGAAGGGAACTGCATGTATTTTCGTTGTAAAGTAGTTTTAATTAGCAGAATGAGTTAATTTTCATGAACTATGCAGTTCCTTTTTCCACAGTTGGGATGTTAGGATTTGCAATAAGTTATTGTATTTGATGGTAAGTTTAGTGTGCACTAATCAACTACAGAACACAAGTCACTAAACCAACCTAAAAGACTTTAAAGGAGACCTGACACGGTTTTGGAACATACCCTGAAAATTGGCCTACACAAAGTAAAACATTGGATAAATGAAGTGTCGGAACGGAATCTCTGTGAAAAATAGTAAAAAAAAGTTATTAGCGATAGCAGTTTGGCGAAATAGCCACGC
>JAQIWR010001029.1:0-15612 GCA_034695945.1 Glomeris hexasticha
CGATCGTTAATATCGGCGCTTATTATTGTCGTACAAGAACCGGGATTTAAGGAACGAACTCCTGCATAAATTAAGTAATTTATGTGATATTTTTCGTGTCGATCGGCGAGGTGACCAAAAACCTTGTCGGTTGTCCTTTAAAATGCTGAATTTTTAAGTGTAAAGATTTTAAGCAGAAATTGTTTTAAATATAAATGTCATAAATTTACATAATTTCATTGGTTGTAATATTTCTTTGGGAATAAAGAGCAATAGAAAATGCAGCTAGCTCTTTAATAATTGCTAATATACTATGTGAGATTTTTTAAATTTAGCTTATCAAATTGAATAATTCATTAGTTCTAGAGCAGAATTAAATTACGTTTACTGGTGGATGTCAAAAACTTTAAGCGAAAAGCTCTTTGCCGCTTGAGGCCAAGAAATGATAAAGTGTTTGACATCACGAGAGGAAATGCTGTTTTCCATAACAATGCAGCTCCAAATTGATATAAATATTTACATGTTTTTGGATGCAAATTTATTTGAAAGATTGTGCCAGTTTTCTTTTCCACCAACTGAAGTCAGTGGACATGACATGTGCTACAAAATTGTATATGTTAGTAATTTAAATTTCGCTCTAAATCTTATTATAAACTGAACTTCTTACTCTTCACTCTGCAACCTTCAAAATATTTATGTGCAACAGTATTGATTAAATGTGTTTCAACTTTTCCCTCGCAACTTGTAGTTTTCAAGCCCTACTTTTGCAACTGCGGATAATATAAATTTTATTTCGTTGGGAAAAAAGAAATATCTATAGTGTTGTACTGATTTAGGATTCTGCACAAGTTGCATTTAACTTATGATACCCACAAGGTATAGCAGCAACGTGCAATTCTTTCCTATCTGCAGCAATGAGTTTGTGATTTATACTGTAAAAAGCCCAGTTTGAAGAGCTTGGGCAATTCAGAAAGTATTTCATTTCAACTGAATGTGTTTTTTTCATACATAACAAATCATTTGCATATCCCTGCATCAACTTTCTAGAGTGATATAGAATTTTAAACGCTAAATTATGACGTCATAAACCCGTGTTAAGGGGGAACGGCATGCATCGGTGG
Source organism: Glomeris hexasticha (assembly GCA_034695945.1). Lineage (NCBI taxonomy): Eukaryota > Metazoa > Arthropoda > Diplopoda > Glomerida > Glomeridae > Glomeris > Glomeris hexasticha. Next base: position 1,101 of record JAQIWR010001029.1, read on the forward strand.
GTGGTTGGTGATGAATGACGTTTTTCCGAGCTTCAAAAACTGGTGTTTGGAAATTCGGTGCTGCTCAAGGCCAGCAGGGGCCTCGATCACCATAAAATTGGGCCTATTAGTTAGAAAGACGCTCTTTTATTTGACGTATTGTTTGTAATTGTGCGTTTTATAGCGACCTGGGAAATAATTCGTGAATATTTGCTAATTTTGGGTATTTTTCCGGTAGCACGCATTAGTTTGCTAATTACCGGAAGTAGATAATCAAAATCGGTTTGCAGAGTAATTTTGTGTGTGCTATTTCACAGGTAATTGCGTCTCGGATTTGCGGGAAAAATTTGTAGATTTTTTGTTATGGGCGAAAAACAGGTTTTTCAAATTTCCAGTGGAATTACTTTTAGGCCCATAACAACAAATCTATCAATTTTTTTCCAAAAATCCGAGACGCAATTATCTGTGAAATCAAACGCAAAAAATTAATCTGCAAACCGATTTTGAATATCAACTTCCGGTAATTAGCAAACTAATGCGTACTACCGGAAAAATGCCCAAAATTAGCCAATATTCACGAATTATTTCCCAGGTCGCTATAAACCGCACAATTACAAACAATACGGCAAATAAAAGAGCGTCTTTCCTACTATTAGGTTTAATTTTATCGTGGTCAAGGCCCCTGCTGACCATGAGCAGTACCGATTTTCCGAACACCACTTTCGGAAACGGAAAAAATCGTATTTCCCCACCCTAAAAACGTCAAGCGTGCATTCTCGCCTTAAACCTAAAACAGAAACACGTGATCAAACATTTACGATGAATGAAAAATGATGCCATTCATAAATAATGTTGCGATGACAAATTTATTTATTTATTTATTTATTTATTTTGTAAATAATTACTCGGACATAAAATAAGGAAGTTGATTCAAAATTAAGTGTTGACATTGGTAGTTGTAATACAAGAAAGTTGAATGAATATTTATTATAACAAGCAAACTTGTGTACAAATATTATTTTTATTTTTTGAATTTAATTTATGCAGTACATATAATTTTATCACTTGTAGAAACACAAAACCCAACACGGTAAATTTGTGTGAAAAATGAAATTATGTGGTTTATGGACAACAAAAAAATGTAGGGTTATTTGGTGCGTGTCTAATTTTAGTTGAGGACTCGCACACCAGGGGTTTTTGATTCTCTTATTTCTTGTATGCCAGGAGCTGTTGCATCTGTAACATTGTTGGTTCGTGTCATTGTGACGCAATGACTCACCAACATCACATTTTTGCCTTTGATAAATAGCGGTGAAACATGCAAAACCGAAATACAAATATGGGCAGGGTTTTAGCAGCGCCCCCTTTAATGCGTGTTTGTATGCATGTGGCAGATGGGTAACATTGGTGTAACCAACCAACACCTTCTGTCTAAAAACACTATCAATATACTCATTTTATATTATGGGATTTTATTATTCACACGTCGGCCATTACACAAGTTTTCATTTTTCCCAATATTATGTCAATGCTAACCGATACACTGCATTTGAAGTGTGTGTATAGGTAGTCTTAAATGTATTTCCAGGTATTAATTTACATGCATAAGCGTGTTTGTTATAAGTATTAAAGGGAAAACTTGTGTAATGGCCGACCTTTGAAATGTCTTGCTATTCTGTGATTTTATTCAAATTTCTCGTAACATTTTTCAGCGAATTTTCACTCCATGTCTAAAATCTCTTGTGTATATAATTGTATATATAATTTAATATATAACTGGGTTGTTCTAGTCACTCGTCCGCCATTACACAAGTTTTCATTTTTCCCAATATTATCTCGATGCTAACCGATACACTGCATTTGAAGAGTGTGTAAGTAGTTTTACATGTATTTCTCAGTATTATTTTAAATGCGAGTGTGTTTGTTATAAGTATTAAAGGGAAAACTTGTGTAATGGCCGACTTTTATTCACATGACCGCCATTACACAAGTTTGCATTCTCCCCTTCCCCCGAATATTTGATAGGAATCAATAAATTTCCATATTTCATGTGTAAATTCAACGTATATTAACTACTACGTATTACTAAAATATTAGAAAACTTGTGTAATGGCCGACCTTTGAAATTTCTTGCTATTCTATGATTTGTTTCAAATTTTCCGTAACATTTTTCAGCGAATTTTCACTCCATGTCTAAAATCTCTTGTGCATAATTGTACCATATAATTTAATACATAACTGGGTTGTTCTATTCACTCGTACGCCATTACACAAGTTTAAACCCATACCTTAAATTATTACGATATAGTATTTGGTGTTCAAAGTGTAGTAGTAATATGAAAATTGATTAGAAAACTGGTGTAATGGCCGACTTTTATTCACATGACCGCCATTACACAAGTTCGCATTCTCCCCCCAATATTTGATAGGAATCAATTCATTTTCATATCATATATGTAAATTCAACGTATATTAATTACTACGTATTATGTAATACTAAATTATAAGAAAACTTGTGTAATGGCCGACCTTTGAAATTTCTTGCTATTCTATGAATTATTTCAAATTTTCCATGTAACATTTTGAGCGCATTTTCACTTAATTCATGTCTAAAATCTCTATATATAAACATATTTCTTTTGTATAATTGTATACGTAATTTAATACATAATTGGGTTGTTCTATTCACTCGTCCGCCATTACACAAGTTTTCATTTTTCCCAATACTAATTCCATACGAATAAATAATAATTTTCTACTAAACCCGTAACTTATTACGATATATTATTTGGTAGTTCAAAGTGTAGTATAGTAATATTGAAATAAATTAGAAAACTTGTGCAATGGCCGACTTTTAAAAGTTTTCTTCTATTCTATGGAGTATTTCAAATTTTTCCGCGATTTTTCACTGTAATGTCAGTGAAGGAAAATGAAAGATGATAGTGAAAGTATTATTTACGTTGGTCACGTGACTCGTTTATTGGCTGCAACTTGGCAACACCGCAACTTGGCAACGATGTTGGTAGCACTTAATAATGTGGCAATTAGCGTAATTATAATAACAGTGGTAGTTGTTGGGAATTAATTCAAAGGTATGTTTTACATTTTGCAAAGTGTGGGAAAGTATTTTCGGTGTTGCTTGAAAAACGGGAAAAATGCGAAATATTTGGTTGTTTTTTTTTAAATTTTTAAATGAAAATATATATATAGGGGATTATTTGGGCACAAATTGCACACCACTGCAGTACGCAATTAGATTTTACAAGATGTATAATTGGCAGTGTGACGAGTCACGACCCGGGTTCATATACTCTACTTTTAGCCAAATGAAATATCAGTCGTCGCCATTTTTTAAATTTTTTTTTTACTTCCCAGTCAGGACCTCCTATTTTTTATTATTATTTACAAAAAGACACCAATGACAAATGAGCTAGTGCAGCAATGCAGTGTGTGTTGCCAACAATTTTTCCAGTCCGTTTAAAACTATTGCAAAACCTTGTTGCAAAACCAATGAATGAACTTTTAAAAGTAAACATTGCGACCACCTAGTACGTTCGGATAAACGAGGTTCGGTTGGGAGATGCCACGCCCACTTATGTGAGAAAACTGCTTTTCTGCCAATCGGAATCCAGCTTTTCCCTCACTTTGGCCGCCATTTCCCTTGAGCACTTTGGCCGGCATATTGGCAGTGGGAGGTTCTTACTGGGATAGGACAATTGATGATCCCCTATCCAGAAAGCCAGGGGAGCATCAATTATAAGAGTCTCGGCAAACCTGCGGTCAAACTTTGACATCTAATAACTTTTTTTTACTCATTTTCACAGACATTTTGTTGCACCAATTGCTTTCTTCATGACTTTTCTGCAAGTAGTTCAAGTTTCAGGGTACCTTACAAAACCTAGTCAATTCACCTTTAAATCAAGTTGATTATTTAGATGTGTGGCGATTGTTGCATCGTATTTTTATAATGTGAGAAGGCGAGAGAAAAAAAAGACAGGTGGGAGGAATTAATGAAGAAGAATGGAGGAAGTGGAGTGAATTTTTGCAGGGAAGTATATATTTTTTATTGCAACCATTATCCGGTGTTGTGCTCTGCAAAATGATCGATGACCGTGAATTTTCTTCTATTTCTTTTGTGTTTTGATTTCATTTTTTTTTTAAAAGAGAGGGCCAGGTGTTACCATTATATGGCCCTTGCAATCATTCGTCATCTGTGTCGGTAATGAAGTGTGTTGTTGAAGGCAAATATAACGTTGCCGAACGATAAATATCTGCAGGATATATGCAGTGTATCTGGTAGTGCCAACGATGACAACTCTCTAAACTTATATTGGCCGGATTTAATTTCTGATAAAGCAAACAACATGGGAGCCATTTGCGTTACGTGTGTCCAACGTCAAGTGTGATATTATAGCACAAGTATATAAATTAAATTGAAACGGCTGACAGTGAGAAATCGGGACAGTAATAACCTAGTTTCTGTTTGCATTTATCATTTTATTATTTTTCGATTTTCCGATCACGTATTTGTAATGTATATTGTATGCTACTATAAATATGGAAAGTTGATAAAATATTGCACACATTACAGTTGCAACATTTTGCTGCATGTTATCCTTGATTTTATTATGCAGAATTTTGTGTTTTAAATGCAGCTAAATTATATTTAGATGTACAGAAATTAAAAGTGGTTCGGTAAAATGTTGATCTGCGAGAAATTATGGATTACATATATAAATAGGGATTTAATTTTAGGCAGTATGAACCACTAATAATATTAGTATTTTCGTTTAGATTCACTTTTTCTGAAATGTTTTTATTACAAGTATATTGTCAAACTTGTGAGAAAAATGTATTTCTTTAAAAAAAACACTGGGAAATGAACGTTGGAAATGTGTATATTATATTTTCAATAATTGAAATACAATTAATTGTACAAAATCGTTAATCTGGAAATTTTAATTAATATGATTTGAATTACCAGTTGCTTCAGCTTGTGTCATATACATACACACACATACTAGTACACACCAACGAGCTCGCTTCACTGCCTAGCCTTGTGGGAAAGCGAGCTTCACAGTAAACTTATAACTTTCAAAAAGTGCTTGAAATTTGTCAGTATGTTGTAATCATTCGAAACTTTTGTAATCCATCAATCTCAACATGCTCTACAACTTTCAAATTGAAACTAGCCGTGTAAGTGCAACGGTTCAAAAGATGCAATTTCAATAACCTTGAAATTCTCGGTCAAGGTCACTAAATATGCCAGAATTGGAATAATTGTAGTCAACTTTAGTAAAAATCAGTCATAGTTGGCAGACTTTTTGCTTCGAAATGTATCTCTACGCTCGGTGTGGGTAATGTTAATAGCCGAAGAAAAAGAGTTCCTATTCTGGGAAAAATCGGTTGAATTAGAGAACGCGCCCTAGCAAATTCTACCGAGCGTAGAGATACATTTTGAAGCAAAAAGACTCCCCTATATTCCAATTATTCGAACGATTTTTGCCAACTATGACTGAGTTTTACTTTATCTATATGGTTACCAAGTCACAGTTGCCATACTCCTTTTAGTTTAAATTATATGAAATCTGGGTGGCTCCCTTTCTGTGGGACACCCTGTATGCATTTAACTATAGAAATATAAATGTAACTATAGAAATATAAATGTAATTATATGAATATGATTAAAACATTAACTACAAATAGGAATATGAATAGAAATTTAACTACAAATACGATTAGAAATTTCAGTGTAAATGTTACCGTTTGGCTTGAAGCGGACGCCGAGTCAATGCGGAGCGACTTTGTGACGTAATTTAAAGGGACAGTGAAGCCAACAAATAAATTTCAATATGTTATTCAGAGTGAAAAACTATAGAGAATGCTATTTGGTATGTTAACCAATTCGCAACGGTTAACCATCGAGACGGATTTGCCGATGGAACTCTTTTTTTGAGCGGATTGACGGCCAAATCACCCATGGGGGTCGAGATATAGAACGTAGCGCCTCCGATGGAGCAGGCGAAACGACCGGCACAACGGCATCTGGCTGTCACCGTCAATTGGTTGCTCCCCTGTACAAATGTCCGTTGGAAATTATTTTGGCCAAAGCTTGGCCAGGCGATGTTGAGAACGGGGGAATGCGTGCGCTGCCGAGCACAGCCCTGGCCGATATACTCTCCATTGCCATTACTTATAACGGCTGTTGAATTTGCTGTCAGCACACCTTTTTCGAATTTAATTTATAACTCGTTAACCATTGCGAATTGGTTAACATACCACATAGCCATTCTCTATAGTTTTTCACTCTGAATAACATATAAAAAGCGTTTTAGTCACTTCACTGTCCCTTTAAAGCAAAAAAAGGGCGAGGAGATTACCATGACGAAATGGATGGTGCATGATTTAAAAAAAAATGGTTTACAGAACAGCTGCTGCCCAGTAAGTTATGTCATTACAAGTCTTATATTTTTATTTTTAAATTTAAACTATTATTTCAGATATTCCACAACACAGTGTGATAATTAAGGACAATGCATCTTATCATTCTGTCCAAAATGACCCAGGGCCAACTAAAAGTTCAACAAAAGGTACTATGCAGGAATGGCTTACAAGACAAAATATTGCTTGGGGAGCCGATATGCTAAAAGCGGAATTATTTTAACTGGTCTCCACACACAAGGCTTCAAATAAGAAGTAAGAAAAAATAATTACAGTTTTTGTATTGGTACTAACATAATGTCTGTACTTCAGTTACCTAATAGATCTTTTGCACTAATGACCCGCCCATGCGACTCCGCCTCCTTGTCGGCCATGCTGGCTGTGAGTTATCGTCTGCTCCGTATGCTGATAGCTGGGCCAAGCGATTAATTCCCGACATTTTCACTCCTAACTCCAAAACTACTAAAGCTATAAAAATCTGACCAAATAGTGATGTGCAGTATAATATGTACAAAATTTGTATCATTAAAGATTTCGATTATGTAGTCTGGTAATTTTATAAAGTGTATCGTACTGCAGCTGAAAATGCAAAACATTTGCCTTTAAACAATTTAAATTGCAAAAAAATTACAATTTCACAATTGTTTTGTAATTTCAGCTGCAGTACGATACACTTTATAAAATTACCAGACTACATAATCGAAATGGCCAACTCATGTCGCCAAAAATGCCCACAGCCAGTGGAAATCGGTGAAAATAGCGGGAATTAATCACTAGTCCCAGCTATCAGATACGGAGCAGGAGCCAACTACACAGCCAACATGGCCGACACATAGGGAGACCGGAGTCGACTAAGCGTGTCAATAGGTGGAGTCGGGTAGGCGGGGCATTAGTGCAAAAGCTCTATACGTCCATAATGGATTTGAAAACAATGCTTGAATTTGAATCGCACATTTCCTTTTTGTTATTATAAAGTTTCAAATTTTAATAAACAGCAATAGCAAAAACATTTTACTTTTAAATTTTAATAAACACACTGCAACTTAACATCAATTTATTAAAAATGATAAAATTTAAATTGTAATAAAAATTAGAAGAAATGTGCATTCAAGTATTTTTCACATTAATGCATTACAGTATTTTGATAAATTATGCCACATTAACTATAGTGGTTATAACATTGACTGCAGATGCTCTTGAACAGTTTGCTGAAGGTCAAAGGCTACAAGCCCATTTGATTCGACCCACCTCATAGTTCATAACATTATGTTGATCAAATTTTTAACAAACTGCCATTTTTTACAATAAAAAGAAATCATGTTATATATGTTTCTGTAACTTTGGCATAAAAAATAGTTTCAAAATGAAATCATGAAATCACATGAAATCCTAGGGAAATCCTGTGAAATCCCATGAAATCCCGGGGTAATCTCAGGGAAATCCAATGAAATCCTGGGCAAATCAGTGAAATCCTAGGGAAATCATGTGAAATCACATGCAATCCCGTGATATCATGTGGTCGGGAAATCATAGGTACACTTTTTCACACAGTGAATCAATCACCCATCGCATCACTCTTAAGCTGTATAGCCGCCTAGTAGTTTGTTTGAGACTTATGAAAAGCACTGAAAGAGCAAAGGAAGAAAGGGAGGGAATTCGAGATGCACATCGAAGACTTGGACCACACCGCATTAACACTTTATACCAAAAGCTTATTGGTATGAAAAAGAAGAATGAAGAGTCCATGTTGGCGCACATATCCGAGTTCATTACCACGACGCAACTGTTGGCAGAGACTGGCAGTATCATCTCTGAAGACATCATAGTTCTAATGTTGCTTGACACCTTGCCAGATGAGTTTCAACACTTTAAGGCAACAGTGAACATGAAGTCAAAAATACCAACTCTCGTGAAGATTAAAGCAAAGCTCATCGAGGATTTACACTTAAAGAAATCAAGTGAAGCTGAAGCCGAAAGTGAAGCTTTGAAAGTGCAACACAGTAAGGCGTTTCCCAGCAAACCAAACAAAGGAATTGACGGCGAAAAGCCAGCCAAGTTAAAAATTCAAGGTGAAATGTTTCAACTATGGAAGAGTAGGTCATCGAGCAACAGTATGCAGATTCAAGAAAAATTATCAAGCACAGTATGGAGAATCCAGGGAATACAAAAAAAGCCACTGTGCCATTGCTTTGGGATGCCAGACAGCGGAAGATAGAAAAATCGAAAAATGGTGCTTGGGCGCGGAGCTACAGCACACATCTGTATGGAACACGCGATGTTTTCAACCCTTGATGAGAAGCAAAAAGGGAAGATTCTCACAGCATCGAGCAATACCTATTAGAGTCAAGGAAAGGGTACAATCACGATGAGATTGAGATTGCCCAAAAGTAGTCTTGAACGACGTGAAGTTCGCACCTGACCTGACAGAAAATTTGACGTCTGTCCCGAAAATAAAGAAGATGAAATGCTACGTTGTATTCACAAAGAATAGTGCAATTGTAACGATAAAGGTTAATAAAATTCTCAAAATTTCAAATTTCAATTTTTCAAACTAGCTTATTCGAAAAATAACCGTTCGGCTTGCAGAAAAACCACAGACAAAGCGTACGACGTCTACAAACCGAAAATAATGACCAACGAAGGCAGCTGGCTGCGATAAAGGTAAATAAAATTTTCAAAATTTCAAGTTTCAATTTTTCTTGATTCGAAAAATAACCGATTGGCTTGCAGGAAAACCATAGGAAAATCGTTCGAAAATTACAAGCACAAAAACAAAGACTTCAAGCACAGGTTAATGCAGCTGCGGATAGCTAACGTAACACGAGAAATCGGAGGCTCAGACGCCGTCGTGAAGCAAGGCGTGCACAGCCAGAACTGGAAGCAAATACCCAAGAAGAGTGAAACAAACATCTGGAGAGCATCTGTATAACATACCATTGTGTACAATAGACTAAAAACATTTTAGTGTTCTGTTTTGGAAGTTGTAATTAATTAATAGGATTCTAATAAATGCATTGCACATCGTATAATTAATTGCACATTGTGCATGGTCTGCAGATTGTTTCTTCATGTGATGAACGATGACCTTTTGGAAAATGAAAACCAATTGTCTACGTGCGATATGAGCTGTGGTTATGGATTGCAACGATTTGTTATTGAAGGTTTATTGCTATTCGTCAACAATCGTCATTGCAGTATGCATTCTATCGTGTGATGACGTCATTGAATGACGTAATGTTTCATTGGTTGTAGTATCCGTGGGATTTTATCTTTGTGGGAAGAAGAAGCAGAGGGAAAAAGTGAGATGGAGGATTGCTGGGTCAGAGAAATTACGGAAGAGGAAGTGACTAAAGCGTCACAAGGGGTGCCGCTGCATAAATCGGCTGGAAAGGATGGTTTACAGTCAGAATTGTGGAAATATGCAAGTAAAGGAGCAAGGGAGAGTTTGGTGGAAATGTATAATAAGGTGTGCAATACAGAACAGATACCAAATGACTGGAACAAAGCAATAGTGGTACCGATATATAGAGCAGGGGATAAAAATGACCCTGGAAATTACAGAGGGATATCACTATTATGTACAGCATATAAAATTTTCGCGACTGTTTTGAATGCAAGATTAATGTCTTGGGTGGAAGAGACAGGAAAATTACCAGAAAATCAAATGGGGTTCCGAAAAGGGAGAGGTACGAGGGACAGTGTCTATGTGCTGCACATGCTGGTAGAAAAACAGTTAAAAAAGAAAACAGGCAAGTTGTACGCTTATTACTTTGATTTAAAGACGGCGTTCGATAGGATAGACAGAGCAAAATTGGGAAAGACACTGTGGGGAACAGGAGTACGGGGGAAAATGTATAAGACATTGAAGGGAATCTATCAGACTACAGAGAATAGAATAAGAACGGGGGTAGGGGTATCGAGAAAGTTTAAAACAGGGAGAGGAGTTAAGAGGAGTTAAGCCTGGTTCTCATATCCGCAACAATGCCACGACAGCGACATGCGACCTGTCGCAACCGGTCGCAAAACACTCAGCGACCTAGTTTCCATATATGCGAATGCAGCGCTCCAACGTGTCGCAACTGATTTACGACATGTCGCAATACGTGCAGCCAATCAGCATCTTGCGGCGAATGCTACAGTAGCGTGAATGGGAAATGACCTGTCACAACACCGTGTCGCGGATTTTGTCACAACAAGCTGTCACATGCCGCTGTCGCGGCATTGTCGCGGATATGAGAACCAGGCTTAAGACAGGGATGCCCGCTTAGCCCACTGTTATTTAATTTGTATATAGCGGATTTAAAAGAATGGTTGAAGGGGAGGCAGGAAGGAGGAATAGTATTAAAGGAGATAAAGGTATGGTTATTAGCGTATGCCGATGATATGGTGTTAGTGGCGGAGGACCCCAAGCAAATACAAGGGATGTTAAATGTGTTAGGTAGATATTTTATGGAAAAAGGGTTGGAGATATTCTGTAAAGGGGGAAAGAGTGATAAAGCGGAGAAATAGGATTGGGAAGGAAAGGAAGTAGAGGTAGTGAAAGTGTTTAAATATTTGGGAATAATAATGTAATGCAATAATGGGGCGAGAGAGCATATGTAAACAAATAATTGATATGCGAACTAAGTTATTACGAAACTGTTGTTAATAGAGTGGATGTGTAACGAAACTTGTTATAATTGGAGTTCAGGTTCGATATGTATTCTGGCTAATTGCCCAACCTGTTCTCTGGCTATAAGATTCTGACTCAGTGTAAACTCTGGGCATATTGGCCACTTGATGTTCACCATGGTAGACCTCTTTATAGGCAAGTTATATGTTACTTCTTATATACTAAACTTGTTAAGCCTCGCTGGTATTTATTGTTGGTCCTTGTTGATAGGTACCAGTTTGGTTAAATCTACGATTCCTAACTACTTTTATACTCATTACCATGTTCCATGTTACAATAAACGACAATCATTAACTTAAAACTTCTACAAATCAGATGTGGGATTCTGAAGAACATAGGATTACTGTGAATACGACACAGAAAAATTAACCAAACTGGTTGTGGTATACTGTATGTGAGCATACAGCCATATACTTGTATTTTCGATTGACTGGACGGTTGTGAGGACTTTTGTCAAAGATGTCTAAAAAGGAAGTGAAAGCATTGGCAGGCACTCGCCAGGACCAAGATGAAGAGCCATCAGACCCCTTAGCAATGATGACTCCAACAAAACAATCAGATTCTAAAGTTATTGATGTCCCAAAATATTGCTTCAGCATCTCCAGTAATTCATGTTCGCCTAGATGTGTCCAATACTATTGAAACCTTTAAGGGTTTCGAGGACGATGATTTGGCTGCAGATTGGCTTCAGCATTTAAATAAAATATCTGTGTTAAGTGGATGGACTGATAAGATTAAATTGACGATGGTCAATGCTAAATTTGCTGGTCCAGCTAAAAATTGGCAAAAGTCAACTGGGTGCAGATTATTAAAATGGAAGGAATGGGAATTGGCTTTTGTAGATGCTTTTTGTCAGACAAACAAACCTCTACTACAGATCTGTGAAGAAAAATGGAAGCTAGGTTGCAACAACGTGATGAAAGCACAGTTCTTTATGTTAGGGACAAGGAAAGGATATGTGTGAAACTGAAGTTCTCTGCTGTGGAAACTATTCGAGAGATTGTTGGAGGACTACAAGACCGTCAACTAAGTTATGCGATGAAGAATAAACAGCTCACTACGGTTAATGAACTGTTAAGAGAAATCGCTCTTCATGAGAGTTTTTCAAAATTGAGAACTTTGCATTTTTCAAGATCTGACCAGACTGACAGAAGTCATGCAAGAAATTTGTTGACTAAGAAAACAGCAGTATCTGCAGCTGAGAAAGCTTCTGATAAAGTCTGCGAGAAACTGTCTGAGAAAGTCAATAACAATAAGAACAGTCCAGTGTATCCAGCAAAACGCACCGCATGCTACAACTGTTATGAGGACGGACATTTTTCCAAGGATTGCCCTCATCAGCGAAGACAGAAGTTTTGTACTCGCTGTTACAAGAATGGACATGGAACTAAGGACTGTCCTGAGAATAAAGTGAAATCAACTATTATAATATGCGTAAATGATGAGGACAACAAGGAACTGGATGTTTCCATAAAATATATTACAGTTGATGGATTGTCACAAATATCAGCCGAATTGGATACCGGGGCGAGAGCATCCTTGATGAAGCAAAAGCTTTCTTCACAATTGAACAAGGTTCCAAAGAGAAATGATGTTTCAGTTGGGGGCGAAGGGGGAAAAATTAAGCCCTTAGGTACAGCGCTAGTTCGGGTCGAAATCGATAATGTCAAGATAGAGGCAGTCCAGTTCTACGTTGTGGATAATGATGCCTATGATGGTCCTGATGTTCTCATTGGTCGGAATGTGATAGATCTACCAGACCTAATGATGATGCGAAAGAAAGGAATTTCAACGTTATTCCATGAAGATCAGTGCACATTTTTGCGTGACTTTAACTTGCCAACCGTAGTGCCTCAAGTAGTGCTCCGTTGTGTCAAGACGTCAACTATTGGACCTCAAGAAGTTCATTTGGTGCAAGTTGTGACTGACTGTAGCAGTGATAATGGATTAGCCGTCAGCTATAGTCATCCAATAGATGTGTATTATCCAATACAAGATGGTTGTACCGTGATTCCAGTAGCGAATTTTGGAGAAGGCAATCAACAAATTCAAAAGGGACAAGTCATGGTGCGTGCTTACCTTCAGCCCTTGGAAACAATCAATAAATTTGAAGATTTGACTTGTTCAAGTGGGGAAGTCTTGAGAAAGCCTATTATGGAGGATGACATCAAGATGGGCCCAAATACTACCAAGGAACAGCGAACCCAAATGTGCGAATTATTGAATGAGTATCGTCATTGTTTTGCCTTTAATCTCCAAGAGATGGGCTGTATGGAAGTTCCACCTATGCAGCTAAGGGAATTATCAGGTAGTCAACCAGTCTTTACAGCTTCTTATCGGGCATCTTATCGGGAATGTGAGGTTATGCAGGTTATTATCCAGGAAATGAAGGATGCTGGAATAGTGCGAGATAGTAATTCGGATTATAGTACTTCAGTGATGCTTATTATCAAGAAAACAGGCGAAAGAAGGCTGGTCACTGACTTTAGAAAGTTGAATGCTCAAACAATCAAAGATAAGTTTCCGCTTCCACGACTTGATGATATGTGAGATAGGCTGGCAGGAATGGAACTTTACTGTCTACTGGATGCCTTTCAAGGATTCCATCAAATTCCTTTGGATACTGAGTCATCTAGAAAGGCTGCCTTCTCTATGCCAGATGGTCACTTTGAGCCAACTAGATTGCTTTATGGCCTTACTAATGCACCTCCTGAATTCCAACGTGCTATGACCTTTGCTTTGGGAGATCTATCATGGGCTTTTATTAGTAGATTCTTTGATGATATGTCCTTTGGAGGCCGTAACTTCGAGGACATTATGGCAAGGTTGAGACAAGTCTTGTACAAATTAAGTAAGGCCCATGTAACCTTAAGATTGTCCAAGTGTGAGTTTGCAGTTGGGTTATAGAGTATTTAGGATTCTGTCTATCAGCCAAGAGAATACGCCCTGGCACACGAAAACAAGCATGAATTGAGACGTTTCCTTGGGTTGATGAGCTTCTTCAGAAGGTTCATTAAGGATTTGCAATTGAAACAGCCCCATTGACAAAGTTGATACGACAGAATGTTCACTTTGAGTGGCAACAAGAACAACAACAATTTTTTGATCAACTACGAAACAGATTGCTTGAATCTCTCATTTTGAAGCTTTATGATCCTCGAGATGAAACAGAGCTTCACACTAATGCAAGTTCTGTGGGTATTGCTGGTATGCTGCTCGAATGTAAGGAAGGCAAGCCTTGGCAAATGGTCTATTGTGTTAGTCGCCGGACAAGCCCTGAAGAAGAGCATTACCCTAAAGTTCCGTGTATAACGCGCACCCTTATTTCTGACAAGAAAGTGATATTTTTCATTAGATAAAGCGCACCCCATGTATAACGCGCATGTTGCGGGTGAGCGGTGCACATGTACCGTGAGTTTA
>JAQIWR010001030.1:0-15612 GCA_034695945.1 Glomeris hexasticha
ACATGGGCCAGTACCGGCATCGGCGCCATTTTCGTGCGATCAACAGCGCCACCTAGATTCCGCTTTCCTCGCCAATAGCGAACATTGATATTAATTACCAGAATTGTTAATACTATGGAAAATGATAAAAAAACACCGTCAGTTTGGTGTTTGGGAAGCTTTATGGGGAGGGGGGGGATTAATGTTTTAGCACGTTTTACTTGTGCTGATATTAAATCCCGTATTGCCGTTATTATAATTGCGGTTGGTAATTTTTTGTCTTCATCCAATGTCTATAATTGACGATATAATTATAGGAGCGGCCATTGGACGATGTTTACGACGGGGGTGGGGCGTGGCGTTTTGGCGCCACACGTCTGCCATACTTGAAACGGCGGCCATAACTTGCCCACCAGAAACGAAATTTCCATCGGCTAAATTCAATAATGAAGCGCAAAATTACGTTCGCATGATGCGATTAATTAGCGATGGCGTCGAGAATGGTGCCTAAACTGCTTTATCTCTCAGCCGCTTCGAATTCAAACAACGGCGCTGGGGCCAATGGCCGTCTGTCTCACTCACTACTCTACTACGCAGATACTGTTTTTCCAATAGTTTTCTGTCCGTTCTGTTGTGTTTGAAAGCATTGGGTGGGTGCGGCCCATTTGTAGAAAAGTCGGCAAATTATGCACGTTTTTGAATTGGTAAGCGATTGACCTTTGAACCTAGTGTTGCTGGTTGCGGGTCTCGCGTCGCTGTTGCCCGATCATGGCGATAAATATGGTAAACGTTGCGCGGCGACGACGCTAATAATAATTTCGGTGTGTGCTCTTTTTTCTCTCTCTCTCTCTCTCCTGTTCTCTGTCTTTCTATTTAAATGCGGACAATATGGCTGAAGTTGTATAAGTTGTGTGAGACGATAGTGGGCGGGTAGCCACGCTGCATCTATGAGGGTCATTACGAGAGGTCACGGTGCAGTGGGTGGACTGTAGATGGCGTTGCTCTGAGTTATTGCCGGTCGGCGTAGTACACGGTTGATACATTATTCTTAATTTGCGCACCATTCACTACATACGCAATTGAACCAAATTAAAGAAGAAATAAATTTAACAACTCTGTCAATTGATCAGCATGAAC
Source organism: Glomeris hexasticha (assembly GCA_034695945.1). Lineage (NCBI taxonomy): Eukaryota > Metazoa > Arthropoda > Diplopoda > Glomerida > Glomeridae > Glomeris > Glomeris hexasticha. Next base: position 1,117 of record JAQIWR010001030.1, read on the forward strand.
CCTTTCTTATTTTTGACGTCCAATATTTCTTATTGCAAGCCAAAAACATTGGTATAATAACATCTCACGCATTGTATTTTTGCTGCTTTATTATAACCAACCTGCATTTCAGCTATGTTATGCCGGAAAGCCCAGCATCTTTTGCCCGTTATTACGTTAGACATACATATAACGGTGCTTCACTGCGTGGCAGTTGTAGTGAAGTTGGATAATGTCCGTTGTGTCTGTTGACCTATTTGTAACCTGTTTGTAACCGTGTTTGGAACCACAAAATGATTAGGTTGCAATTAAATAATTTGAAAATCGTAAAGGAAGGGTTGAGAGAAGAAAGACGTAAGCGTGGAAAGCGTAAACGCAAGTTACGTAAGTGAGCGAGCAAAGAGAGAGAGAGAGGGGTGGGGAAAGAGAAGAAAAAAATGGGGGTGCGAGTTTGGAGTCACGTGGTGTGTGGGGTGGGTGGCAGCCAGACTGGGCGACGTCCAGAGCCGTGATTGAATTCTGCTTGGTGGCGCCATGTCACGTCAGGGGTCGTCGGGGTTAAAGCGACTCTTCCCTTTAACCATACCCCACCTCGTTTTATTCGCATATTTGCACCCACTTTGCGTCCGTTTTGCGCCGATTGCGTTTCGTATTGCGTCGAGCGCAACAATTTGGCCGACGCTCATTGGCGGCCCAGCCGGACAGCATGGCGATGTGGGTGTGGCCCTAAGGTGCAATGCCACCCTTGGATGGGGGAGGGGGTGGTCGTTCCCTTTTTCCTTGTGCCGGCTCTAATCATCTTGATTTTCCCCGACATTGTTTCCATTTTTTCGTGTCATATTGCTAAACTTGAGCCCGGCCTTGTAGGCCTTGGCGACTGCAGCGCCGTAACTCAATTTCCCCGATTTTACAAAAATAATATACTCTAAAACCCATCCGCTTCATTCGCATTTTTGAAAATAAACTAGCCTGAAATTCAAGTAGAGCATTTGAGAGCCGTGAATATGAATGTATGGACGGAAAGGTGAGATTTGGATTCTAGCTTTCCTGCAGTGCATTGCTGGGAAGCCCGCCATTTTAGGGCACAAACGATGCTGAAACATCGGATGATTGATGTTTTGTTTTAGAATACCTATAGCTGCTAAACTGACTGTATGCCAAAAAAGTCGCTACTTTTTAGGAAAACTTCGCATGTGTTTACAAAATTTGCAGCGAAACTTTCATTCCGCAGTTTAATATAGATTCGGTGGAATTTTGGCAGATTTTGGCAGAAAATGTTTATTTATACGGAAGAAAAAACTACATTTAACATTTACACGGTGCTAAAATTTATTACTTTATTTAGGGAATTACCACATCAGAGATTATATATGGAAGAAGTGTAATATTTGACTCATTTTTGACCCACAATTCTGCAATTGCAATGTTTGAATTATTTTGTTGTTTTTGACAAGGAATTAATGCAAATTGTTGTTTGAATTTGCATTTCTTGCAACTGCTAGTGATGATTATAATATTATCTAGTTCATGACAAACATATTGCCTGAAAACCCCAATATGTGACATCATAAGAGGAACCTTGGAAAAGTTCCTCAACTGGTCAACAATATATATGTAAACTTGAGAAATTGGTTCTGATGATGGGGAGTGCCAACTACTTTTTATAGGCAAAAAGTTGGGCTGGGAAATCGTGACACACTGACAAGGGGCGTGGGAGAAGGGGAGGGGAGGGGGCGGGGGGAGGTGGATGTTAGAGAGTTGTGCGAAGAAGCGATAATTTTAGCGTAACGTAATTTATGGACGAGCCCCCAGGCTACTTGAGTCTGTACCGCAAGTTGGACGTCGCCATGGCGACCACACGTATTATTTAGAGATCATGTGGCGTGGTAGTCTTTTTTGGGGAAAACTTTTTTTTTCCTTGTTACATTTTACCCGTCGTTCATGTTTTGGGAATCAGTGAGCGACTTGAAAGCAGCGAAAGAAAAGGTGATGCAATCACGTATTTCGATGGCCACACCTTTTCACCAACTGACATCTACTGAAACAGTGTTGGTGTACACAGTGTGAGCAATCATCGCACCTCTTTTCTGAAGATTTATCCGATTTTTGAACCGGGAAAATGACGCTATATTTGTTATTTCCATGTCAGCATTGTGCACGTGATTTCTGTATAACCCCGTTCAACCGAACAGGTGTACCTTCAAATTCGCAATAATGTAAGCATTCCTTGTTTCCTGTATGATAAGTGTAACATTTTTACATTAATATATGAGATAACACAGATTCATTGTTACGAAATCGAATTCAAAGGGTTTTGCTTATATAAATAAAATGAGCACTTTAAATATAGAAAACCTAAAAATACTAACACATACATAGTACATGTAATAAATATTAATAACTGCAGATTATCTGACTATTAAAAGATAAGGAAAAGTGCAACGTTTGGAACAGTGGCGCCACCTGATTAGTCCTTGAACTGTAATAATGCAGTTGAATAAAATGTGATAGTGCATGCGGAACATCATTCAGAGAAAATGTGAGAATGGCGGCTGATTGCTGACATGTTATGAATGAAATGTCTGACGTTTATAGCAAGAATGAAGTAGTAAATAGACGTCTAGAATAAACAAATTAAGTGTTTCAATGTATGTTATGTGAATTAAAAGTCAGTGGTTTATGGTATGAATTATAATCATATTTGTATAAACTGACAAATTCATTCGTTTAATGATACTGCTATGAATAGTATCGGTTTTCATAACTTTTTCATAACAGTCCATGCTCTGTAATCCTATACATGCAGGGAACTAAACTTTAAATCAATTTTCAATTTGATTAAAACCCCCTAATTGCTGCCACTTAATTATTATCAGTTGCAAATTTATGAGGCAAATTTGCCTTAATTTTTTGCTGCAGGAGTTTTTTTTCTTCTGCACCAAACCGGCAAGATGGTGCACAAATGCGCTCTGATAAGAAAGAAGTGTATAGTTAGGAAGAAACAGAAAAGAATATAGGAGCACATGGGGCTATTATGTAACGTAAGAGCGGTGTTGTTGCTAGTCGAGATTAGGCCTATGCGGGCTATACCTGGAATTTCGGATAAGCGGGAGCGCGATGGTTGATAGGCTGGCGCTGGCGCCATATGTGTTCGCATTTGAAGAGGCGCAAGTTGCGGTAAGAAAAGATGATTACGGGGTTTCTCTCCCACCCATTGCGCTTTCGGCGCCAAATAACCGATACCAATCGTCGTTTTTGCCCATTGAGAAGGCAACGTGTCTGTCTTGGTCTGCCCAAACCGACGCCGTTGTTGTTGTTTACGAGAGCATTTAACTTTTCCTCCATTTTTATATACGTATACGTGTTCTTTAACGTCGGTTTGTTTATTTATTTTCTGCAGTAGACTTATTTCGAAATTTTGCGGTCGGCGTTGCTTGACGCCGCATTTACGTGAGGCCCACATTTTCGCAGCGCCCCCCAACGGCAAAGCGGCGCCTCTCTGCGGTTACCGCGGTAATCGGCGCGCCGTTTGGCCGACGGTGACACGACACGTGACCCGATCGAGGTCAGCAGCTTGAGTTATTTGCGAAAAAACTCCATTGGCCCACTGTATAGTTCCTTGATAATAATTTGAGTTGGATGGGGCCGAGAGTTTGGAGCGAGAGTAGTTCGAACGGCCGTTCCGAGCCGCGTTTTTCCGGCATATGTCCCCGAGTTTCACCGAGCTTTACCGAAATTTACCGAGCATCGCCGATGCCGTCGAAACGCCCCTAATGAGAGCGGTCGTTCAAGCAAGAGGTTGGATCAAGCTACTCTCGGCTAACCTCATCTCGGCCCCATCCATCTCGAACTATCGGGGCTCTACTGTATACTGTACATGTATACTGTACATGCACATCCACAAATAAATACAAAAATGTTTCACACTTTCTAAACCAGGTGGTGCACCGAAACATTTTCGTTCATACTTGTATGCTTCCAATAACTCTGTTGAGCATCTAAATACGAAGTTCATCACCATTCGCTGTGTAAGCAAAGCAAACTGGCAAATTCTCCATTTTCACGTGATACATATGTATTTTTTAGTGCCATATACATGGTCGTGTGTGTGTGTTTGCGACGATTTTAACCAGCAAAGTATTGAAAAGATGGCCGCCAGGCTGGCGCGTGGTTTCAATTTGTCGACAGGTTGATGCAAACGGTGGCGCTCTTCTGCTTATTTATGGCGGCTCTTCTTTTTTTATTCTTCTTTTTTGGTACCTCCCCTTGAGAGGGAAAAAATCCGCGTCGCCGAATTAATTATGCCGCCAGCAGCTAAGCAGAAAGTGTGAGAACCGATGTCGGCCATATTGGAGCAATATGTAGGCTATTGACGACGAAAGGAAAGAAGGTATAGTGAGTATGGGACATTTGTGCGACGTCACGCGCTAGCAACTCTACTCAACTGACATCACGTGATCACCGTGGGAACGGAACGATCGAGTTGCAGCATCACGTGAGATGCAAGCCGGATGATTTGGGCGCATGTCTGTGCATTCATTGGTGCGCTTGCGCAATCAGCTGACCGCCAATTCCAACTGCCGCTATCCCCTTTTATATTTCCAACCAACGTCTTCAATGACCTTTTATCTATTTATTTACCTATCCTAGCATTTTTTGGTTACAAAAACGCATCCCATCAAATATTGTTTATTTCTGAAAGACTATAAATTGGAGCTATTTTTACGTTCTCCCTATTTATTTACACCTCGTGGTGAGATTTCAGTGAAGCTTACACAAGTGAAACCTGCTTAAGTTGGCCACAATCTCTTATCAACCAAACTGCGCCAAATTTTCACAGGTGGCTATACCAAACAAAGAACATTGTGTAGGCCTATAAGTAAAATCAATGTATTTAGAAAAAGTAATTACACCATCAGCAGGTATTTTTGGATGTGTTTGATTGACGGGCCGCCAGGGGGAGCGACATGTTCACCTATATTGCAATATTACATTTCGATAAGTTTTGGAAAGCATGAAATTTGTAAGAGTTGGAATGAATTGAAATTTGATATTCGGTGCCCTATTGTGTCACGATCGATATTAGGGGATGTGAACCTTTCACCGACTTGCCAACAGAGGGCGCTGTGAATTGAGATTTTCATTCATTGATTTGATCAGTGTTGTTACAGGTGCAATGGCAGTGTCAAAGATGAAACTTATTTATTCAATGTAAATTATACCAATTACACTGAATATTATTTCGTAAGCTAAACTATAATTAAAACCTTGAATATTTCTATATTATAAGAGGTATCTTTTATTCAAATAGAAGTGATTGCATATCCGCTTCTAACGGAGATCTGGTGCTGCATTGTTTAAAAGGAATTGTTTCATGTTAAAGACAATGGACAGCATGCAGAATAGTAAGTATGTTAAACATTTAGGTAACTGGAGTTTATCCGGCTTTAGTTTTTTCATATGTGTAGAAATACTTCCTCTTAAAAGTTGAAATTGTTATTTTTTACATAGAAATTCATAAGCTACACAAAATTCCATAAATTCACTTAATTGAAGAAAATTGTTTTCTTGACGAAACGCTAAAATGCAGAAGGTATTGCAGTGAATTATTCAATAGTGAAAGCTTTTGCAGGAAAATCCCCCGCATGTTGTTTGTTAATAATAGCTGATAAAAATTCATGTAATCGCCCAGTCGGTGGGAACACTGGCGCCATTTTGAGTCGTTTTGCTGGTTTTACCCGCTTGAGAAATGTTGCCAGATTGCCTATACTGTATAACATCACGTAGTAAGTTAGTAGCATACTCAACGAATGTAACCCAAGAAGTAGACTAACTGCATTCTTCATATTTTTGCTTCTTTTCATAATGCCACCACCATCATCGCTATTATTAGTATTCGCATAATACGTACTCATTAGTATACGAATTGCTGCCAAAAAATATCACTTTTCCATTTGGCATGCCATATATCAACCAAGCCTTTTAATTAACCGTATACACGTATTTATACATATACTGGCAAATTTAAACATACGAAACAAACTGCGGCTGCTCAGCAGCTATGTATAATAATATACCTTGTACCGATATAATCCGTATAACTTGTTCATAAGCAAATATTATGTTCACTATAGCTGCCTTTTGGTATAGGCTATAACGTATATGTACAATCTCATAAACCAACTCCAAGTTTAACATAACTAAAACTGTGCGATTTTTAAACATCCTGTATTGTGGTTAGAGGCCCTTCTTGGACATCCTTAGCCTGGATTTCTGATAATGGAAAATTTTGACATAATTACTACATGATCCCCTGGTTATAGCGTGTTAGGAAAACTATCTTTACTCACAAGTTTAGAAGAAGGTCCAGTGGCAGATTTAGGTACACTCTTCTTCATTCCTTCCTGCTCTCGAAGTCTTCTTTGCATTTCTTCCATTCTGCATAGATTGTAATATAGTATGTATAATAAGCTTACATGAACTTGAACAAAATGAGTAATTTACACGCAAGAACCGCTAAATGAGAACAGATAACACACGTGACTGCAGTAAAAGACATTTCAGTATATATATCAGCCAAATGCGTCCAGATCTTGGCAACAACAACCTGGTCAGATCAGTATGCACAGGCGAACATATATATAGGCTATTCTCTCACAAGTGCACCATCAAGTTTGAAGCACGTGGCCTTCAATAATTTGTCTCCTTGCCTTGTGAAAAGAATGAAAGCAAACTCTTACTTTTCTTTGAATAGCTTTTGCTGCTCCTTTCGCCAAATGTCTTTGAAATCCTTGCAAAAACCCAGCCATGCACCGAAGAAATCCTTCGGTTGCGCCTCTTCATCTCCTTTTGGCTTCCACTGGAAGAATTCTACACTTTCCATGAACCTGGCAGAAAAACGAGTTTATGCATTTTACGAGTTACTTTGTGAACAAAAAATGTGTGTCATTGTTTGCCAATGGGAACGTCGAAAACCGCATCTTCATGTGACAAACTGTTCACGAGTAATATAAAGAAAAGTGAAGCGTTCCAATATTTTCGAACGGAACGCGGCGGCCATTGCATAGTAGTAACAGGTAGTAACTTTCCTCTGTATCTCGGGAACAAGTTGTCGTACAGGAATGCGGAAAAAGCTAAGATTTACAGAAAATTGTCCTCTTCTATATACGTTACACATTACTCACGTCATTTTGCACTCTGCAAGGTGATCACCCTGTTCCTTGTGTTCCTTGTATGCTAATTATTAAATAAGTGGAGGTTACTATTTTATAGTGTGTGTGAAAGTATAGGTATTTAAATAATTCACCTTGCACAATAAACTGTTCCATTTTATCCTGGAAAGGTTGCAAGCGGTCCGGAGTGGAATCGGCGATAACCGTTTTCACCATTTTTTCGCACTCTGTATTTAATATTTGTTCCAATTTTACATTTGGAATAAGTTACTTACTAGTGGTAGGCCTACTTTTATTTTGAATACCAGTAAATCAAAATTACCATCCAGCTCCTTCGCGAGAGCTTTCAAATCATTTTCCAAATCGTCAAATTTCACCGCTGAGGCCCGTTCCAAATCTCCGGCTTCTGGAACAGGTAATTTGGCCTTGTCTGTTCCAGCATCCTTATTTATTGACCAACCAGATGCATGAGATTAATTACAGGAAGTGAAAATGCAACTGTATTATGTACCTGGTCAAATTTTCGAACGTATACTTTGACGATGTAATGCAGCAAAGTGAGAGAACTGTCCTGTGTAGGGGTGATTAATTAAATATGTAATTACTTTGTCATAATATGAAGATTTGATTGATTACAATTTCACACCTTGCTTTTAACATCACGTAGTTTGGAGAGGATTTCTAGACCGAATCCATCTGCTTGACCTCGGGCCACATTACCTGTACACACATGCACGTGTTCCACATGTAAATAAACACGTGTATCCAAATATACGAGTAGTACAGGTATGCACGCGTAATATTTTCTATATACTTGCCGCCATTCATGTAATTTCCCAGTGTTAAGACCAAACCGAGAACTTGTTGCACTTTTTCTCCCTTCAGAGACTGCAACATGACTTTTGTTACATTATTTGTTACTATACAGTTTGCATGCATGCAGTGTAGGGGGCTACTCGAAAAATCACCTCGCAAGTGAGCTTCAAATTGTCCACTTTGCTTTCTATATTAGCCACTGTTTCTAAGAAAGTTGACTGAAAAGTTAGGCAAGAAACCCTGTCGGAAAAATTTGGTATGTGCGATATTTCGAACAGAAATCTGAAAAGCAAATATTTTTGGTTCGTATTAGTTTATACGTGGTTGCCATATTCACGTATATGTTTATGTATACTATGCAAGCAAGAAACATATACAAACTGTTCCGGTTTATCGAGAGGCACTTGAGGATTTTTGTCCACGTGTTCTTTGATCATTGCCAACTCTTCTTCACTCGGTCTCTGAATAATTGAAATATGGCAAAGAGAAAGACGTAATTAACGCATGGCCCCTTCATTTGTTTATTACAATTTTTTTTGTTTTGTCTTTTGGAGACGTTTTTAAAAGCGGCATAGCATTGTGGGAGGTGAAAGGTTACGCCATTGCGGCGCCAGACCAAGGTGCTCGTAGGTGGCGCTCGCGGTCACCTCCCATTGGTCAAGCCGCGATCCGTGACCGACCAGATCACGTGACGTCGCTTGCCGTGATTTATTGGGCGCCGTCAGACTCGAAGAATGAAAATTCCTGCCCAGAAATTGGTCTTTTTCATAACATGCTAATCGAGCACCGTCTTTCGCTTCAATTATTTATTGCAGGCCATGTGAGAGACTTTTAGAGTCGAGCAAAAGAAATGCGAAAATAGTAGCTACCTACTCCATACGACGATTTAATGCGCTTGAAATGCATTAATTACGTATATGCATACCAGTGTTGTCGGTTTTTGCCTAATTTTGTAATTTAAGAAGTCTGCCAGTCTGTTTATCCAGGACAAATATTTTCCTTGTCATGTAGTTTCGGATAAAGTTTTTCTTATAACATAGACAAGTCTCTGCAGCTATGTTCTATTAAAGTATTCATGGATGCAAAAATCCTGCTTATAATATTGCTATGCTAATATACCAAAATTATATTTATTATATGTATATTGAAGCAGCGAAAATTGAGGCAGTATCTCATTATAGTGCTCATTGATTTGAGGGGGAGGATTCGTACAGCGAATTTTATTTATTTTTTAATCAACTTTGCCTTTCCAACGTGCATTTTTTGACGTCATGTTCACCTGTCATTCCTTTAATTTTAGACGATGTTAAATTTATTCAAGGTTTTTTCACTTAGAAATTTAATCACGTTTCACTCGAATACATTTTCCTGCAAAACAAGCAATTCAAACGTTTCCTTATAAAGCCTGAATATAATTCCAATATTCAAAACACGCAAACACTATATTTTTGAAACGGACTTTTGTTTTCGCTTTTAGTTTGGTAACGTCTTCATTTCGGATCATGTGCAAGTTTGACAAATGGATTCATTGCTTTGCTTTCAGACTTTCAAGCTGGAAGGCGGTTCCGGTTCACTTCCTTCTTTTCCAGCCATGCTATCTCTTAATTTATTCATTATTAATGAGCCCATTACGCATCGTAATCGCAATTAACTACACACAGTATTGAGCGTGTGACCACCCTTACAAACACCCTCCCCCAAAGCAGGGTTTGGGTTGGGGGATCATCCATTGACTCGCTACTTTGCAAAGCAGTGCTCACACCAACAACTTATATGAATGAGTTTGCAAGAGTCGGAAAAAGCAAACTTCCTGTTGGCCGCTAAAAACGCCTTTTCCTCAGCACAGTGATAGATGGAGCCTAGGGTCACGTGATGTGGGTTGGTGCAGGGGTTTAGAAAAATAATAAGAAAAAATGAAAAGGCGTGGGTGTCGCGTTCGCGCAATTCAACCGGATTAAAAGTCAAGTAGACTTGCTTTTTGAAGCTTTTTTTATTGTAGTGCCACCCCTAAATTCCCCCACCCCCTCCCAAGTCGCATCATTCGGGCCTTCTTTGGAGTCGCACCCTCTTAAAAAGTCTGAACCTCGCCGATAATGTATACCGTACCGTGTTGGCCGACCTCCATTCGCACCGAGCATTTTGGGTGAACGATCTCCCAAACAAAATGAAACCCGTCCGCCCGCGCCCTGTTGCAGCTCGCGGCCGATAGGCGGCGCGTCACGCTACCGTCCGCAAAATGGCCGCCGTCGCTTTATAATTATCAATGTCAATATACGAGTGCCGTTCCCGCGAAAACTGCTTTTGTTTTACGAAGAGTTGCAGATGCAACAGGGATCAGATCTATCACCTCTCGTGGTCAGGCTTGTTCATAAATCAGGAATAATTTGGTGCCGAATAAATAAAGACGATGAGCATTTTGGTAACCTTGAATCGCACATAATTTGCATTTTTTGACAAGGGGAAAACAACGTATGCGATGTACATCATTCGTATTCCGTTTGTTGGCGCCATCTATCGAAAATATCGAGTAAACAGCAATCATCTTCAACCAAACAACCTATCTCACACTCTTGCTTCAAATAAAATTTGAGATTTATTTTTAATATTTTTGACTACTATATTGATTGGGGATATTATTGCATGTTCATTCCTTTAACAAGCATTACGATTTTGCAACTAAATCCAGTGTGAAATGTATAATATTAAGACTCTTATTACATTCATGATAAAGTGCCGGATGCGCATTGAAATTAATTTAATTGCTAATTTAGATATGAAAATTATTACATACATCCAAGCATACATGTATGTTTGCATCGAAGCAAAAAATTAAGTCATGAACTCTGACATATTAATATGCTTGCTACTTTGTTTTTAACATTTTTTGTTTCCATTTTGAAATCAGTAGCGTAATTGTGCAGTTAAAATTGTTTTTTGTTTTTGTTTTTTGCGTGCAAAACAAATTTAATGACGCCTACTGTTTCGGCAGTTTCTTTTAAGATGCATTCAAATAGACATTTTGCATAAGTTTCCACGCTAAGGTTCCATTGCACAAGTGCGTATACGTTTTTTAATGCTCAATTTGGTAAATGTCATGGGAGTAGAGTGGGTGAGTGACAAGTGATGTGGTAAGCAATTTGTGGACATGTGACGATGCAACTGTCACAAGGATCACAAGTATAAAGTAACCCTACTTTTTATACTTTCCTACAACAAACTTTGTTGTACCATTCACATAACAAATATTTTGCCACACTTGTGGAATAATTTACTTTACGTATACTATACTATTTAAACTTACAGTTTCGTAGATGGCTTGAAGGGCCTCTAGGTCGAGCGCTGAAGTATCGACATTGAAAACAGCTGTAAACAAAAGAAACAATTCAGTTTTTTACCAACAGAAATGAACTATAGCCTATAATAGATTTTTTGGGCATGGGATGAAAACTTCACTTTAATCCCGCCAGGGGTCACTATACGAACTTTGAACGCAAATTTCTTAATAGAATAGGCATAATATTTAGTCGTTTCAAAAGAACTTTATTGCATTTTATCATTTTATTACTAGATTAATTTCCGTTCTTCCTATCTGGTACTTTGCTTAATGTAAAAGAGCACATGTAAATTAAATGAAACTAATGATTTTATTACTCATATAATATCCGGGGAAAGAGTATTTCTTAGTAAATAAGCTAATGTGGAACTATAACTATAAGTATATGTAAATATATTTTTTATGTATAATCTTGTTGCGTTTCTGTATGGATAAAATGTCATAAAATAACTAACCAATTAAACGTTATATTCACAAAATTGCATCACTATGATGGATATCAAATGTATTCAAACCCAAATGTGAATTTTGGAGTTCAACCTCTTATACAGTAGAGTATACATAGAAACAGACAATCCCGTTGTTAATTTTTTCTTATTAGAAATACTTGTACAAGTACAGTGTTAAGTTTTAGTACATTTATGCTTTTTGGGTGGGAAGAAACTTTGTGTGGCGCCTTGAATGTCCTCCGACCCGAGGTCATCACAAACACAACTTTCATGCCAACACTCATATGTCCTTATACCATGCTTTTACCATTACAACACATTTTCATGTTTTCAACACTCCACCCTCATATTGGTACCAATTCAATATGCAGTGAACACCCTTAAATCTACACCAATAAAATAACCTGTAAATTGGCTATTTTTATTTATAAAAAAAATAGTATTCTTTTCTCCAGAATAAAACACAAAGCTTTTAGGTTTGTGAGGAAATGTGTCTGAAACATAAAATTTAATCCCTGCCCAGAGGGCCAAATAAAATCATGAAAGAAATTTTGCAATGTAACTGAAGTCATAAGGAAGTCATTATGCCAAAACTTTGCATTTTAGTAAAATAAAAACACAAAAACTTTTGGAGTGAAGCTTTTCAATGGTGCTGTATTTAAACACAGGGACCTAATTTGTTGCCATATATACAGATATATAATTGATATATAGATTTTACTAACATCTTTATGTCAATTTAAAACTAATAGTTTTTATAATAAACTCAATCCATCATGGGATTAACTTTCTATTTGTGTCATTAGGTGCATATCACCACATGTTTGATGGTGCATTTTTAACTTTTATCCCAACTAATTACACATATATGAGACATGTATTGATAACTGAATGCTTTTACATTACTTTGCAAAATATTTTGTAATTATATATATAGTATTAAAGTATATACGATATACTGTAAACCACACTTGAAATATGTGACTATCGGTTTTGAGTAGCCCTGCAATAACAGGCCTACACAACAATTGCGAATCTGTTTATTGTAAAGAAAAATTTATCATGACAAGTTTATCATGTAAACAGCTCAAGTTACTTATGCAACATATTGCGTGCAATAATAACTATATGCAGTTCATCATATATCCATTTCATATGTATCATATATAAGTTCATAACCGTGTACATGTATTTCTAGCAAAATATACGGCAATAATACAAAGTCCTTTTTATATTTTCCAAATATATCAACTTGCCTTTTAAAATGCCATCTCATTTCTAACCCGGCTAAAGATTTCGTCACGTAGCCCAAGCTTGCACAGCTCCAAAGTTTTCATTTTAAAATTCTCTCAGCGTTTCTACGTGACAACATAAACGTAACCAGGTTTTTCTTGTATTTTTACTTTAACAAATTAGCTCAACTTAAGATTCGAGTTGAGATTAGCAATGGGGATAACTTTTAAACTTCTCTTTCAAAATGCAAATTACACTTTTATTTAATTCCCTTTCATCTGTTATGGCAGCTTCTTGGAAATTTTATCACCTTTTATTTCCAACTATATATTATTATGTAATACGTGTATACTAATTGTAAGCTCTTAATTCACAATTCAAACCCACCCTGCTCGCTCACCAATCACAATTCTATGACTTTTTGCTTTTGAAATGCAACACTCATATGCCACCTGTTGTTGACCGGAAGCGACTTTTGGTGACAAAATTGCGACATTTTTTGTAATGGGTGTGTGTTGAACGCACCAATCAAATCAATGCTATAGTATGTTGCGCACAGATGGCCGACGGCATGTGACGTCATTAGTTGACAGTATTGTTCGTTATTGTTTGGTGTCAGAAAGGCAATTGCCCCCTCCCCCCCTTGCCACATTATACCAGTTGGCGCGCTTCTTCACTTCCGGTTTCCCTTTTTGCCCGCACTTGGTTTCCGATTTAATTATAGGTGGCGCCAACAGAATCCTTGACCTATTTTTTCTCAATTTAATACCAAAACAAAACTTGGCATGTGGTGGTTGCAATCATAGTGAAACCACATTCGGATTCATCGCATTATCAATCACATGTTTCAAGTGACTTTTTTGTAGCAGTTAACCAATTCGGCGTTATTTTGTGCAACTTGTTTTCAAATGTCACGTGGTACCCAAATATGTAATGAACCTCGTGTGCGAGGGTTTACATCAAAAGTTGGGCTGGATGTTGTGCGGAGGCTTCTAGTTGGAGCGCTTTTGTATGTCTCCAATAATAAACTACAGTAATTTAGCCTGCCAATGTAATAGAAATGAGCTCATTGGCAGCAAGAGTACATGACAGGTAAAAAATTCATTGTTACAAATTTCTAAGGACTAATTATACAGGGTGTTTCTGAAATAGGTGGACAAACTTATAGGGTATATTCCCTGCATAAAAACAAGACATAAAGTTCATATAAACACATGTCCCTAAACGCTCAGGCTTTTAAGTAGCACCTGAAATGTTACATCCGTAATTCATGCTCCCCACATCTTAAAATTTCTTATTTATTAGAAATGCTACGTGGTTTTACAGCAGGTGCTCAAAATGTCCTCCATTGGATGTAATGCATGCATTAACACGTCTCAACGTGGACTGTCGCACCCGTGCAAATGTCCCAGAATCCTGGTCCCACAGGCAGCACAAATTCGATTGGGAAGTTCGTCTGCAGGTGCAACTGGAGGTGCATAAACTAAGGATTTCATGTCGCCCCACAAGTTCG
>JAQIWR010001031.1:0-15611 GCA_034695945.1 Glomeris hexasticha
ATTGCGATTGTTTTTATGAAGTAGACTAGTGGCTACACTAACTAATTTCCAATTTCCATCAACATCTGTGAAATCGCATTTATAGCTTTCTGTTCTCCTTTAAGATGGCCTGGTTATTAGAGCATCACGCGCTAAAACAATTTCAGAACTATTCATATCAAAATAAATTTCTAGTAGAAGCAAACATTGGTTACCGTATTGCCTCGATTAATTTACCGCCCCACTTTCAGAGTGAAAAGTTTTTTTTGAGCCTCCCCTGAAAAGCCGCCTCCTACGTTTTCAGGCCCAATGTTAGCCACTTTCATATGTTGATCTTGCTTTCACACACCTCTTAATTGCCCACCCCTTTCTTAATTTAGCCCCACATTACTGCCAGGTTCTCTGCAATCTCTTCCTTTTCTCTAAATAAAATTGCATTTGAAATACCATGCATTTACAAATATGCAAGCTAAAATCCCAGTAACATGTTTTTTAATTAACCGCTTCCCTCAATTACATACATCCCTTGAATAAGGGCCCATAAAATAAGGTCACGAAATAATTTGCCGCTAAGACTGCTAATCGAGGCGATAAGGTATTTGTAATATTAAAGAATTGAAATTAATTGTATTATATGGCCTTTACCTCCACCTAACATCTCCATTATTTGGAAATAAATTAATTATTGTGCATTAAAAATCGAAATCATACCTGCAAACTTAGCAAAAATTTGTGAATAAACTGTCATTTAATTTGAGCCAGAGAAATGCAAGGACATTAACAAATGTACAGAATCCCAAAACGAACCCAAGGTGACATATGAAAGAATTAGGCACTTCAGATACAGTTAGCTGAAGTGCATCATTGTTTTCACATTTAAATAATTTTCTAGGAAATGTCTTCCCATGTTACTTTAATTGTAATCAAATTGGCTGGTTAACGCAGAAAAAGTGACAAATAGTGACTTTTTTTTCAAAAAGTGACTAAAAGCTACTATTGCTGAAAAAAGTGACAAAAAGTCGAAAAAGTGACTAGTATCAGCATTGCATTTTTTGCCAGTATGCCTCACTGCTCGTGTGATGCAGTGAAGCAAGTGTGTATCCACATAGTGTATGGAAGGAAAGCAGCATGCACAAATCAGCTGACCGCATTTTTTCATATTTTAACCCCCCTCCCCCTGATAAAAGTCAGCTGACCAAAAAATATTTATTCAACTCAAATCAGGAGTACAACAGTTTTCCCAATCTGTTATTACAATGGCTTTATTTTTGCCGCAGATACCAGTATTAAAGACTGCCCACTTCCTGTGCATTATAGAATTTTGGGTGTGAGGCTTGGTCAGTCCAAATTCCAGTTTTGTAATTGGGCGAACCTTAAACTTGGTCTTTAAAACTCTTTGCAGTTTCAAATATTTTCATTTTCTCATACTACCATTTATTCAGCTGAATACTTGATGAATACCCCTCCCCCAAGCTGATATTATTTGTGCACGCCGCTTATATTATCTACTATATAGCTATATAACGATAAAAGCAGCACATTCAAACAGTACAATAACATTCACCAAAAATAAGACAACATTATCTGGAAGTTAGCACTTGCAGAAAAGAGAAAAACAAGATTAGCCAAGGGATGCATGGCAGTGCATGTACAAAGTTCAAAATTGAACCCAAGAAGAAAAACATAAAGATAAAGCTATTTTAGATCATTCCAGTACATTTTGTCCACAGCTTTCACTCGTTACAAACATGCAAAGTGCTAAGGAAGACAACAAAGAATTTGAAGAATGGTTGAAAGAGCTAGAAGTCATTTCCATTCCAAATCCAGAGCATTCCAAATATCAAGACACTTATTATCGAATGAAAGAAGGTTGGGTAATTAGTGGATTGTTAGCAAAACCAATTTTTAATTGGAGACAGAAAGAATTTTCTCCAAGTGACATCATAGTTGCTTCTTATCCTAAATCAGGCAA
Source organism: Glomeris hexasticha (assembly GCA_034695945.1). Taxonomy (NCBI): domain Eukaryota; kingdom Metazoa; phylum Arthropoda; class Diplopoda; order Glomerida; family Glomeridae; genus Glomeris; species Glomeris hexasticha. The sequence continues at coordinate 1,952 of JAQIWR010001031.1, forward strand.
TAACTATACAAAACTTTCCAAATTGGCAGACACATTAAATTATGTTTGCCTAATTAATTTGCAGGAACAGCATGGGTGCAGCAGCTAGTGTACCTAATTGAAACATTAGATTTCGAGAGTGGATCTGGAAAAAGGATTGAGGAAAGGTACATTTTCCTCGAAAGACCCGACATCATGCCCACAGCAGATGGTAAAACTCTGACTGACACTCGATTCTACAACAGTCATTTGCCATATTCACTACTGCCAAAAGACATATTGCAAAAAAAGTGCAAGGTAAGACACAACCTTGTGATAAATCAATGTGCAGTACGTTCAATTAAAGTTTGTAACATAGATTGTGCATCTAAGAAGAAATCCAAAGGACAATTTGGTGTCCATGTACAACTTTGCACAAATGATAGAATTGATATCTTACAAAGGAACTTTTAAAGATTTATTTCATCTGTTTGTCAACAATTATGGTGACTCATTTCTCCCATTGGTCACAATATACATAAATCAATGCAATGTAAAAATTTATTTCAGGAGCTTACTCCCCTTATGCCCAAAGTGTCTTGGGATACTGGAAAAGAAGAAACGATGAAAACTTGCTTTGCTTAACTTATGAAGGTTTGCACAAGGCAAGAAAACTAAATTGATGCAGATGAATAGTGCACAAATAAATAATTATCATAAACATTATTATTATAACAGGACATCATTGGTAATATTAATACAATTGCCCAATTCCTTGGGAAAGCCTTGACTGAGCAACAAGTACAACAAATTGCTGATCATTGCAGTTTCGGTCAAATGAAAAATAATCCAGCCACAAATTTCCGTCACTGGGAACAGATGGGAATCGCTAATTCTGACAAGCAATATATGCGAAAAGGTAAGTATAAAGAAACAAAATGTCCAAACCGTTATGTACTTTTACGAATTCAATCCGTTTACTTTAATCTAGGGAAAGTTGGCGATTGGAGAAATTATTTTGACGAGGAACTTGAAAAAGATTTTCAAGCTTGGTTTGATAAGAACTTTGCCAATGAAGACATCACGTTTGAATTCGATATCTGATTACATATCGCATGTCGTTAATATAACTCCATTAATAAAGAACTAGGATATATAAAATGGACAAGTAGCTAGTTGGTTCACTTGACATATGATTGAGTTTATGTTCCATTTATTTATTACAAGCCAGCTTCCCATATTCTAAACATTTCTGAATAGTCTGTTGTTATTTCACCTCTCAGTAGATACTATCAAGAGCGGATGAAGAGTGGATCCACTCTTGATACTATATAACCGCGCCCAATTATTATGTCCATTATTATGTCAATTTCATAATAAATTTGCATGTGTGACAATTTATATGAGATAAGGAAACTTATAATTCAGATTTGAAGGACGACTGCAGGAAGCACTTAAAACTGAACACAGCTTCTTGTGAACTTGCCAAGGTTTTTAATTCAGCAAACATATATAGTTGGCATATATAGATCACGTGATTCGAAACATTATATGACAGAGTGTTTCTTCCAAAATGGCTTCTGGAGTCGAGGACAAGATATTTCACGATTGGTTGCAGCAGCAGGAATTATTAAAATTTCCTAAACCAGACCTCATAAGATCTGATTACAATTGTTATCGTACTAATGGAACTGTCATGGATGGGCCGATGATAAGAAATTATTTTAACCTGAATAAAATGAAATTTCGGCACAGTGACATCATAGTCTCTTCCTTTCCAAAATCAGGTACGTACACGGTTTCAAAATATTGCCATCAGTAACTCGGAATAGATGCTTTTTTTGTTATACTTTGTTTGATAATCGCAGGAACAGCATGGGTACAAGAATTGGTTTATCTCATTGTTACCCTTGATTTCGAGACGGCAATGACAAAGAATTTAGATGAGAGAAGTTTATATTTAGAATGGCCAGCTGTTCCAATAGTTGATGATAACAATGTGACAGCGCAACCAAGATTTTTTAAAACTCACTTGCCGTATAATCTTCTACCGAAGAAAATGTTGGACGAGAAATGCAAGGTGTATTTGAAACGTTTCATTGTGTGAATTTAACTGTAAAGTCCTATACATATTTCTCAAAACTGCAGATAGTGTATGTAAGCAGAAATCCAAAGGACACAATGGTTTCTGCGTACCACTTCTACATGATGCTCGAAGAAGTATCGTACCGAGGAACGTTTCAGGATTTTTTCCATCTGTTTGTCCACGACTTCAGTAAGATAGTTCTCAACACAGATTGCTTTCCATATTGTAATATATTTGCTATTACTGAACAGTTGTCTATTCACCTTACGCAAAACACATTCTGGGTTATTGGAAGAATAGAAACTCCGATAACTTGCTTTACGTAACGTATGAAGATCTACATAAAGTACGTCTCATTTTCATTACATTAAAAATGGATAATTCAGTATAATAATAGCAGCAAATACTGTTAACTTTTAAAGGATACCATAGAAAACATTGGAAAGATTGCAAATTTCCTTGGAAAGTCTCTGACCAAGGAACAAATCGAGGCAATTGCGGACCACTGTAGCTTTGCGCAAATGGCACGCAACCCAACAACAAACTACAGCCAATGGGATGAGAAAGGACTAACCAAAGACAATGGCATAAAGTATATGAGAAAAGGTAAATGAAATAACAAGGAGGAATATTTTATTCTTGTAACACATTACATGGTTCATTTTCACGCAGGAAAAGTAGGAGATTGGAAGAATTACTTCACCGATCAACTTGAAAATGATTTCGATAAATGGTTTCATGAGAACTTTGGCCATTCGGATATTCTGTTCGAATACCAAATTTAAACTAGTTCACCTTTATTCTGAATCTTAAAAATTTGTAATCCTTCCCCCGCAGTACATATATAAAATTCGCCAAACCTGAAATGAAGATACAACTTGACAGTTACATATTTATATAGGAAATTCTAAATCAGTATTACATACCCGTTAGTCCAAGTGATCAAGGTTTGCGCATCTGAAACATCTGTACAACTGCACGAGACGGGTTTCAAATCACGGTCCCATACGATTAGCCGTTGATCGATGGATATAGAGATTAATCGATCCCCGTCAATGAAATCAATTCCTTCTATCTGAGCCGCATGAGCACTTATAAACTGTTTTCTCCATATCTCACAGAACTGTAATTTGCCATCTTTTAAAGTGACTTTCAGTTGCAGTAACACGAGGCACCCATCGTCACCGCCAGTCGCTATCAAATATTCCCCACGGTTTTCTGATTTAATAATCACATAAAACATTGCGTGATTCAATAATTTAAAGCAAAATAGATATTTTTGTTTATAAACGTACCTTGAATACGTTTTACTGCAACTGCATCAATTCCTGACTGATGCAATTTCAAATCATACACAGTTTTCATATCAGAAGTTTCCTTTCCGGTTGCATTTGTCGCACAACATGCCCTTTCCAACTGGTCAATGTTCCAAAATGCCATTTTTCCATCAGTGGCCGTTGTAACAATAAGCCCAGAACAATTATCAACCTCTAATCGTAGCATTCTGAGTAAGCAACAGCTCTTATAGAAGAGCATGCCCAGTAATTGTATGCTACGCGAGTTAAAGCAAAAGGCAAACATCCTGACAAAGCCATCAGAACAAGCAATACAAATGTTCAAATCATCTGGTGATCGAGATGAAGTCCACACTTGCATATCCATGTAACGAGCTTCTGGATCAGAGGACAAAGTGGGATTCTTCCAAGGTTTTTTCACCCTTAAATTGTTTGCGTGAAGTTGGTGCGAGCACAGGAACTGGCACTCCGCGTCTTCATCTGCAATGATTTTCAGATAAATCACTGTGGTACTCATTAAATCTATTAAATAAGAACCTGAATTAGCAGATGGTAGATGTACGGCCCAACAATTTAAAAGAGCTCGTCCTCCCGCTCCGAAAAGGAACAATGTCTTCCTGCCGCAAACGGCTTCGCATTTCACGTCGGCAAAGACATTCAAGGCCTTCACGGACGAAATGTGATCCTGGAGTGTGCAAAATAGTTGAATTTCAAAGAAATGACCTTGTAGACATTCTTTGAAAATCCAGATTTTCACGGCGGTGTCTTCGCTACCAGTTGCGCACAATACTCTTCCTGGTCAACAAGTGAAAAATTACAACAAATTTTAAAAAAGAGAGTCCAAATTGAAACAGAAAATCAATAATTGTGTGATACAAACCATCGGGGAATGTGTGAATATGTTTCACGGCATTGATTTCTCGCGAGTGGAGTCCAGACTAAATTAAAAAAAAATATAGTAAACATGAATGTTGAGATTTGAATTGAAATTGCCTACATGTTTCCTATTCAATGGAGCACACTATATATTTTTATCGGATTTAATATTTTTTGCGATCATCCGGATTCTTTTCGGCATGCAATTTACCGTAATTTCAACCGGCTTTGTATCGAACGTGTCGGTGCAGCTCACAACGATCCTCTTCTCCTTAACGTACACGAAAGTGGCTTTTGTACAGCGTTCATCAAAAAGTAAATCCCAAGCTCGATGTCCTCCCCCGCACTCCACATCCAACCTAACGCACTGAAGCCCATCATCCCAGATCACGAAGCGATCCTTGAAATTTCATTACGTTCACACAGTTTTGCAACAACACATCATAAACGGAATTATTAAAAACAATAAAACCGCTACATTGTGGAATCCAAGTACGAGGAGTTGTCGTTGCGGAGTCCATCGACAGTCTGCGATCCACTCGGGACACCCGGCAACCTGAAATGGCATTTAATCCTTTTAGGACATGCGCTTTGCAAAAAAGAAAATGTGCAAGTAAACGTACTCTGATGCATCTCATCTGTTCGTATGTGGAATTTTGTTTTCGAAACACACGGATCAAACCATCCCTTCCTGCTGAGAAGATTGAACGGCTTTGGCATCGCAAGCACGTCACGCCGTGATGGCCGTGAACTCGTAAAAAGCTCTGCGACGGAAACACTTGCATCTAGAAATATATTAAAAGCAATATCTTCTTTAAATCCCTCCAAACCAAAACATCACATACACGAGGGTACATTATGCTCGGCCTTGGTGAGGTGGAATACGTGTAAACTTCCATCTCGAGATCCGCAAATGAGATTTGGCGAGTGGCGAGGCGCGTGCACCGTTGCGGCAGACAACCATCTTTGCTTGCTCGGAGGAAGTAGAAAAGCCCATAACTTTCTTGCCGATAATCCATCTTCTGCGTCAACAATCTCCCAAAGATCCTAAAAGACAACTTTATAATCCTCGGTTGAGACTTGCAGAAGCGAGAGGTTTCGCTAACCGTTTTGCCTTCGGGGCCCACTGTAATTAATTCCTCCTCGATCCAGATTAACGACAGGATTTTGCCATCGCAAATCGTCCAGCGATGTCTCCGTATTACTTCTGGCTGTGACGAATTAAAATCTGAAATCAAAATGTTACCGTATTTAGCGACACGTACGCGTATATCACCGTAGGCTGACACCGAAACCGCATTTCCCAGATAAAAGTTTTAATGAAACAGAGATCTATTTGAAACAGATCAAGTAATACGTAATCGTTTATTTACACTCACCATATTTCAAAATCATACAATCCCCAGTCGAGCTGCCAACCGCGACAATATTGCGCCGTTTTGAAACCCGCAACTCGGCACACGTAAAATCTTGATCATTCCCTTGAAACCACAACTTCTGACTCTGGTCCTTAATATTCATGAGCCACAAACAGCTAAAGTGGTTAGGTAAATTGATAAATCTGCTTTTGAGTCTTGCATGTTCAATATATTACCTGGTGTTTGTAAAGAAAACCACGTGGTCATCATCTAATAGGCACACACATTTAGGATACTGGGCATTATCCTGTATATTTCATACAAATACGAGTATTACAAGGCTATTCAATAATTCCCTTTTGATTTAACTTACATTGAACACAGGTAAGGAATCCAAACAAGTGTTGTTTTCCACCAAAAACGATAGTGGCCATAATACGAGTCCACCATCTCTTCCGCCAGTAGCAACCTTGACGTACAAAGAAAAGTGCAAAGGTAGGTATATATAATTTTAATAATACCCTTGGAATACTTACAAGAGGTTCTTTATCATTGGAAACTGCAATGGCCCACGTTCCACCTCCACGATGACATTTCACCTTTTTAATCAACTTTCCATCATCATGCTGCCAAACGCATATATTTGAATCCTGAAATGTTCAAATTTCAGCATTCTAGACCTAGTATTCATTGTTAATTAATTACTAAATGTATAGTACTCACTTCTCCAACACTTAGCAAGTATCGTTCAACCACAGCAGCCCTCCAAACCCTGGCCCCATGTCCGTATAGCGTATGAACCAGTTGAAAAGTCCAGCTTGGTTTCATCACACTATTCTCATACGAATCATCTAATATGTGTTTCCAAATCCGAACACTTCTATCATCCGAAGTACTGCTAAGTAGTCTTTTGCTTTGGTCATAATTGACACTAAAAACCACGCCCTGGAATTCCAATAAATGTCATTATAATCGTACTGAGAGGTTTCCAATGTATTTATAATCAACTTATACATCATGTCCAGTTAAACGTTGAGCAACAGGTTGCTGTTTCACTAACTCTTCAGATTGTCCATCGTAACCAGGGTACCAAATGACAATTTCTTTGTAAACTGTTCCGGCAAAAATCGTTAAGTTGTCCCAATTATTTCCTACGAAACAAGCTGAATATCTGTGGAAAACACAAACTTTCAGAAAGTGCATGCAACCAGCTTTAATTTTGATATCCCATGCAAGTTTTTATACAGGATGAGTTCAATTAAGAGGACATTGTTGCAAGTATGGTTACATGCATAACACTTGGGCTGCACAGCTGTTTTAATTAGGTACCTCTGTGCATATATGTATTCAACAGTTTCCCTGAATGCCATTTTTATTGCAGTCAATCTCCTCTTTATCTAGGCATTTAGCATCTTTAATCGTAATTTTCCACAGTACTAATTATACACATTAGTTCTCCTTGACAAACTGCAGCAATGCAAAGTGGTCATGTGATTTTAATTGCTTAATTACTTTCTGTGCTGCAAATGCAAAAGTAAAAGATTTGTCCATTTCCATCCATCTAATAGACAACATGCACCCCCTTGTAGTGTGTTGCAGAACTAAATTCATTTGTCCATTTTATTCCACTCACCCTGCATATACACAAGAAAAATGAGAACTTACAAAATTGATTTGTCTTCGCAATGAACGGTGTGAATGCAAATATTTTCTTTCCAATTCCAAAGTGCCACAAAATTATGTCCAAGAGCTACTGCAATTAACTACATAGAAAAATCATAACATGCAGCACGGTATTTTCCATATTTGCAATATTACTGTACAAGTTTTCGCGAAATTTGCCTTCCAAATTATTTACTGGTATATGTAATCCATGGACATCCCATACCCAATCTTCGAAGGTTGGTGCCCTAGCTAGAGTCGTCACACTGTAATTTGCCACAATCAGTTAGGGCCATATTTCTTATATTAGGACGAAGTATAAAGTGATGGAGAATTAAACCTGCAGGCATTTGTGTCCATTCCCATAGGTCCTAACCGTACAACGTGGACATTTTTCGCACCAAAAGCACATATTTTCACACTTGATCCATCAGGTGGCGTTGTGTCAGATACTATTTAATTTTAAGCCTATTAGGCTTATTTGACATGTATTTTTTAACCCTATACATACAAATTGAAATCAACTTACTTTCTTTCATTCCACGTACATTTGCCCCTCTGAATATGTTTAGCTGGCTTATTAATTTTAAAGATTGGGTGGAATAAATTAAAATTCGAGATCCGGATCCTGCATGTACAATTAATTATAAGTTACATATTTTCAATCAATTTTTTAAGGTCAAGTGAAATAACATTGCTGAAATTATCAACAATAAGAGTTTGATTTAAATTACCTGCTACAATGAAAGGTCCCACAAAAAGTACAGTTGTAACAGGACAACTTGAAAAGACATCTAATGGAGGAGGATCCATATTTCCTGCAAAAATAATCGTTATTAAGAATGTGAATCTGTTTACTATTTGAAATTTTTAGTGTATACCAAGTACACAGATGCAACTCATATGAAGTTAAGGTATCGAATTACAACATTGACTAATTAAAATACAGTCAGGTAAACTTTTTGATCAAAAAATGCCGAAAAGTGCAACATGATCACATTCAGCTTATATATAGATGAAAATAAAAGATGGTGATTGGGATTTTAGGAAAGGGGTGAAATCAGACCCAATTTGAAGCTGTGCATATGAACTTAATTAATTAACTATACACTTTATCGAATAGTGAACACAAAATATGTCCATCAATATATTTACGTATGAAAAATGTCAACATTATACGTATATCTGCTAATTAAAAAGCATTTTTTATGCATGTGCACGCATTTCATCTTTTATTGTTCATTCAACTTGTTTGTTAATTATTAATTCAGCATGTTTTACCTGAAGGCATCAAATTAATCACAACATACAAGGTGACTAAATTTTTAAAATGTTTACTTACATACATCCTTTAAAGTTTTTTAAGGCTTATATAATATTACAAAAAAATGTCGATATTATGGCCATAAAAAAACAAGTCATCTCCTAAAATGCCTCTATATTATTAAAGAAATGACTTTTAATTGTGGTATTTTTGGACGACACGATGACTTATTTGAAGAAGTGTGGGAAGTATTTCATATAAAAAGCATTTGAGAAAAGGCACTTCAATACAAGCACTGAAATGAGTTTTTATTTTCTCATCAAACCTTTTAAGTACGTGACGTCACCAATTACGTTATATGACACGTGCCTGGATGGAATACTAATTTCCATTTAAATTTTTCATTGGGTTAAATGTCATCAATATTGACATTTCAAATACTGGATTGGATAAACAACAACATATGCATGTGAGATATTAATTTTTCAAATTGTATTACGATATACGTACAATAAAAGATTAATATGCATGAGACAGAATGATAAATTTTACCTTTATAGTTTAAGCAACAAAAGGAATCCAATTTTTTTTTATTTTTACTGGAAATACACGTATATAGGCTACAAAAATATGGTACAAATGTAGGGTATATGTGGCAATAATGTACAGTAAGGAAAGTTTTTGCAGGTTGTACTTGACTGTGAGCAATTATATTACAGCTGTAGGTCGGTTTCAATTTGGTGTAGTTCTCTCTCGACACCCAACTCGATATGCTTAATCCTATTTGGCCCCATTCCAGTTGCGAGTCAAATCTTTGAAGCCCCAGAGATACGAGTAATCTTGACAACTCTTACTATTGTTTTGTTAGCCCTGTGCCAATCCCTTCAGGAAACTGCCACAGGATCCATCTGCCAAATCCTAACAACACAAATATAATTTCATTTTTCAATATAGCATTTTTGTTCAATTCACATAAATGCTTTATGATCTCAGAGTGAAAGCAATTATTTCCTTTCAGTATTAATAAATACGAACAGGTATTAAATTGTTTTTTAACATATATCTCACCTTCATTAACTATAGTTTAAATTATTCTCACAAGTTTCGATTGCATGCAAAGATTGTGAATTATTTTTATAATACATATGTTACCGCCAATGTAAATAATCAGCCAATGTGAATAATTATTACGTAAAATCGCCGATTAAGATTAAACTAACCGTTTTACGACAAAAACACCGTCAACATAAATTGACCACAATGTCTAAATCCGTTCAATAAACTAGCTTTCGTCATATCCGGAAGGTTGGCTTACGTTTATTGTTAATCGCGCTTGTAGTTACGCCGGTAAGTGCACTTAACAAACCTAACCTAACGATCCGAAACTAACAAAAGCTAGTCAAATGAACGTATTCAGACATTGCGGTCAATTTATGTTGACGGTGTTTTTGTCGTAAAATGGTTAGTTTAATCTTAATCGGCGATTTTACGAAATAATTTTGCACATTGCCTGATTTCTCACTTTGCCGGTAACATATACGAATAATTACGGCATTTAGATTATTGATTATAGCAGCTTATAAAGGTTGGCATTTTTACACCTGCTTTTTAACTAACTTTGCAATGAACTTGTTGAAACTCTTGAAATATTGACATGATCGAGCTAATTTACTATACAGTGTCATTCAAACTTGGATAAATTTAATAATGTAACTTCTCTGCTTTCTCAAATTTCCAACTTTGAGCAGAATGCCAATCTTCATTATACATATGAGAAAAAAATCAACAAACTCTGTTTTCGGACTCAATTGTAGACTACTATACTGAGAAGCGACCCTTTTCGATAAAACGGTTGGCTTACCGGCATAACACACAAACCATGAGGGGAAGCCAACATTCACATTGACATCCGAATATGTTGCTAATACCCAAAAGAAAGTATACACACTATATATATTAAATTCTAGGTCGATATATCAATATGTTGATACGATACTGGAGAGAAAGCTGAACTAAATATGCAGTGTATAGGCAATAATATGTGCGATGACGCAAAAGTGAGCTAGATGGATGTTCGCAACAGCGGAATAAGCATCCAATATATGGGCCAGATTTCATATTTATCTGGTCAGCTGACTTATAGTCTCTACTCCTCTGCTGGTCGGTTTTAATCTTGTCAAGCCTGCAAAGTGCGTTGTTTATCCAAGTCCGAAATATGAATGATGAACTCAAAGGAAGCGCGAGGCTTAAAGCTATATAGCTAGGGCCAAATCCCCAAAAAATATACAAATATCGAAGTTCTGGAAAACAAATATCAGCATAAAACTGTAAATATAAATATAGATTCAGTGATGTGTCTCTCGAACAAATCAATTTTACTGATCTAAATGTGACACCCAAACATCTGTCACATGAATATTTCTGAGTTTCCTTTGTCTTTTATTAAATAGGAGGTTCTATAAATTACCCATAAAACATGGAAACAGTACCCTATACTAATAAATGAATTTGTGAAGGAACAATCTTCTTTCAATTAGTTTTAAAAAAGTTTTCCAGAACTTCTTCAAGTGTTTCTTTCATTACAAGAACCAACAGTACTGAAAGACACATTGTGTAAACATTTCAAAATATATTGATTGATATGCAACCTGTGCATTTTAAATAAATATAATCATCTCAATTTACATTTTTTTTACATAATCGAAAAATACGACAAGTCAACAAATTAGTATTTTGAAAAGCTTCTCGCACAAAGGTTTGAAAATAATTTCAGTTTGCAATATATACTCGTGTTCGGAATTTGTGCTATTTTTTGTAATTAAAGGTACACATTTTAATCAAGTGTACAAAAATGCAGTGCAGTAAGGAAACTATTGAAGTGTCGTCAACATGGTGCACCAAATGAAATTTCCAAAAAGAAGTTGCGCTTTTGAAGTATGCCAGTTTCTGATTGGCGCTTGCAAGCGTGTTTTTTATCATGGTGGTCTGTGGTGATTGGTCGCCGTTTATTGCCGCCACATCGCACCAACCACTTTTATAAACTCTTTACTTTTCAATTCTACAAGCATTCCGTGTTTCTCAAGAGCCTAGGTAAATATAGCAACATTTTCTCCACTCTTCAACACACCTACACACACAAGGTAAGTGATAATTACTACTTCTTATCTAACATCTGAGCACAGTTACAACTTAATTCCTATTAGAGAAAGTAATATTACTTATTTCATTGAAATGTTAATTTAACAATACAGTTTCCAGTTTTCGGCATATGCAAAATATTTGCGAAATGGTACCACATAAAATACCCCTTGTTAATGCATTCTTAACCATAGAAACTTTAATGGGAAGTTTATTATGATCGAGGTATTTTAGAGTAATTTTTAAATAGGAATAATTCGCATTTTAATTAAACACAAATGCAAATTTGTTTATTATGTAATTATAACAACTACATTCGTAACTGCATTTCCATACTAGTGGTATTTCATTACATAACACCCAAAATTACTTCTAGAATGTGTTAATTATATGAAAGTTCATATTGTTTCCAAATGTTTATATCATTTATTTTGAACAGTGTTCTATGTCAAACTATTGGTGAAACTTTTGTTTTAATTTTTAAAATCAGTTTAATAGTAGAACTCGAGTTGTCACAAAATGGGGTGACGTAGGTGAGGGGCCAAGTTGAAAATGAGGTGCATTTCAAATAGGGAATAGACAAATCCATATAAATCCCTCGATTTTTACTTAAATCAAAGTAACAAAATACAAACAGAGACACTTGATTTGCCAATTAGGTAAAAGTTAAAATGTTACTTCCTTAAGAGTTCAACTAATGAGCTCTAATCCCCTTTTTCAAAACTCATAATCTCGTATTAATTAGAGATATCAAATGAGCGTTGAAACACTTTAAATATCGACAATTAGCTAATTTCAATAAAATATTTTTACATTACATCCAAAAATAATATACGTATCATTATTATTTTTCTCAAAATACATGAACCATACGAAGCCGGATACATTGAGAAGACATCCGAGTGTCATGCTAATTACATATCGCATTTCAAAAATAATTGACAATTATTCATCACTATTCCGCATAAAAGCCATTCATTTTTTATACATAGAATAGGGAAATAAAATGAAGAAATGTCACCCATATATCATTTATCTGGTATAGTGAAAAATACGTATGAATGTGAGCAAAATCCCATTTGTCAAATCCAGATATGAATGACAAATTCTAATTGGCATTTTCGATTACAGTTACAGTTACCTCGTTATAAGAAACTCGCATATAAGAAATACTCGCTTATAAGAAATCTAAATTTTAGGAAATTTGGACAAAAGACTCAGATAAAGGAAATTTTCCGAGAAAGACACCAGTTATGCAATCCCACATTGAATCAGTGTACACAATCAGGGTCTCAATATATTCAAAATAAGATGCAATCGACAATTCTGCAATACTTTGACACCCTTTAAAAGGTGCAACTGAATGCCCCATGGAGAACTCTTTTCAGGTGCAATATTGTGCCGTTGTGTGTTTAAAATCCCACAGTAACAACCCCTGATCAGGTTTTCTCTACCATTATTACTCAAACTATTACAGCTGTATTAGCATATTGTTTACACCCTATAGCACTGGAGTAATGATGGTAGAGAAAACGTGGGTGTTACTATGGGATATTTATTTCTATGTAACAGGGCGAAATATTGTACCTAAAGGAGTCCATTGGACATTAAAGGGTGTTAAAAAAGTTTAGAGTGTAAGCAATAAACGAGTGAACCGGTATGTGCATTACGGTTTAATTAAACAATTTATGTGTTATTATCGTAAATTTTTAATTCGACATTGAAAAAGCCCAACTCGGATATAAGAAATTTTATTCCTGGTCCCTTGAAGTTTCTTATAACGGAGTGTATACTGTATCTGGAATCTAATACAATCAGAATTTTACACCTAAATATACATCAGCAAATTTAACTTTATCCTTTTATGGGATGCATCGATCAAAACAGTCACAACTAAAATTACCGTAAAACGGGGTGTATAGAGACAAATTCCAACTTTCAAGATCTATAGGCAGAATACTCTAGCTGTTCCACGCTCATGCAAATTATCATGTGTAATTACTAAAGCGTTCTTTTGTACTTT